>CAUYQV010020900.1:0-24595 GCA_963574575.1 Galagoides demidoff | reverse complement strand
TTGAGATCCTGGGATAAAACCCACTTGGTCGTGGTGTATGATTTGTTTGATGTGTTGCTGGATTCTGTTGGTTAGGATCTTGTTGAATATTTTTGCATCAATATTCATTAGTGATATTGGTCTATAATTTTCTTTTCTTGTTGGATCTTTTCCTGTTTTGGGTATCAAGGTGATGTTTGCTTCATAGAATGTGTTGGGTAGTATTCCATCTTCCACCTCACATTTTTTGATGACAGTTTATTGAGATAAAATTTATATAACATGCAGTTCACCCATTTAAAGTGTAAAACTCATTGGTTTTTAGCATAGTTCAAAGATATTGGCAACCTATATCCCTGTCTAATTTGAGAACATTTTTATCACCTCAAAAGAAATCCTGTGCCATTTTGAGTCACTTTCCCTGCTGGCAATCATTGATTTATTTTCAACCTATGGATTTGCTTATTCTGGTTTAATTTTTTTTTTTTTTTTTTGCAGTTTTTGGCCAGGGCTGAGTTTTGAACCTGCCACCTCCGGCATATGGGGCCGGCACCCTACTCCTTTGAGCCACAGGCACTGCCTGGATTTGCTTATTGTGGACACCCCATCAATGGAGTAATATGATATGTGGCTTTTTTGTGACCAAGTTCTTCCATGGCATAATGTTTTCAGGGTTTATCCATGTTATAGTGGGTGTTTCATTCTTTTTTATGGCTAAATAATATCCCATTGAATTGATATTGATATGCCACATTTTATTTACCTATTCATCAATTTATTGACAAGTGGGTTGTTTCTACTTTGGGGTTAATATTAATAATGCTGCTATGAATATTTGTATATGAGTCAGCTGATAATTGGATACATAAAATGTGGTACATGCATTCAATGGAATATTATTCAGCCCTAGAAAGGAATGAAACACTGATACATATTATAATGTGCATAAATAACATACGCTAAGCAAAAGAAAGCACTTATTGCATGATTCCATTGATATGAAATGTTCAGAATAGGCAATTCCATACACAGAGAAAGTAAATTAGTGGTTACCAAGGCCGGAGGACAGGGAAGGGGATGGGAGAGACTGCTAAAGAGTAAAAGATTTCTTTTTGAAGTAATGTTCAAAAATTTGTTGTGTTGATGGATGCACAACTATGTGAATATGCTAAAAACCATCGAATTTTACACTTTTTAGGAGAGCATTGATTTAAAAATTTATAATCTCCATCACTAAATACATACCAATTGCTTATTCTGCATTCAGTGCCCTGTGAGGCACACAGATGAGAAAGAGGGTGTTGTTCCCTGTACCCTAGAAGTTTCTCAATGGACATTCTTAAATGAGAAGATGAAGTGGATTCCCAAGAAGAACCATCCCATAAAGATAGTGCCTCACTCCATGCTAGTTTTGGGTGCCACACTCAGAAATTATCTCAGCCCCTCAAAGTGTCAGCTAAAGGATTTCAGAAAGATTTGAGAATGTCACCTGCTTACACATAGTATAAGTTATGTCATGCCTTACAATATTGCAAGTTCCCTGGAGCTATGTTTTACGTCCCTCTTGATTTCTGTGCTTAACACTGTGTTTGATCCACAGGCAAATTATGTTCGGTTAATGTCTAACTGCAGCTTTGGAAGCCTGCTGGACTGTCCCTACAACAAAAATTGAGGCCTATGGCTGCCTTCTCTGACCAGCCTGGGGGTTTGCCCTGGTTTGGGAAAAGTATTGCTGAATTTACCAACTGTCTTCATGCAAAGGTTTCTTTTCTCATAACCGATCAACTATTGTGTTTCTCTGGTGTTTTCACTCTGCTTACAATGACCACCTGAAAGAATGTGTGTGTTTTCCTCTCTGCTAATACATCGAAGACTTTGGGTTCCTGGGTCTGAGATTTAGGAAAACAAAAGGTGGAATAAAACTCATGTTTGGTTTTTCTTTTCTTTTCTATTTTTTTTTTCATGTCTACCAAACATCAAGGTTATAGATTCTGTGTAGTTTACGGGTCTTTGCTGTAATTAGAAATTTTTTTTTTATTTATTTGTTTTGTTCTTTCTTTCTTCCGTGGAGGTACTTTATGTTGATTAAGTTCTTTCTGTTAAATACCCTTTGCTTGCACTGGACTTTTCTTTGTGTTGATTTTTTGCTTCGTTTTTTTTTCATTTCCCATGCTGTTCAGTTACTGGACGCCAGAAGAACCAAGGTTTGTCCACTCTCTGTGACTCATTGTGCTCCGCACAGTCTCACCTCCTTGTGTGTCTGAGTGCGTTTGTCTGTGCCTGCATTTAGTCCCTTTTGCTTGCAGATGCAGTAATCCTGTTTACTAAACCTGTTCACAGCTTTATTTGTAAAAATAAAGTTCTTGTTTGTGTCTACTTGTAGTGGATGCTATTATTTTCATTTTTAAATTAATAAGCATCGATCATGGAAACTAATGGTCAATATAATAACAGACACCTTGGGAAACAAGGAATACTGAGTCTGGAGTGTTGTGGGCATAAAGAAGGTGTGTTTGTGAAAGTTTCCCTCTAACCCTTGCCACTTCCTAATTAGAACTCCGTAGATGTATAATTTCCCTTGTGATTGACACTAATATACTGTTTCTGTGTATGTGTACATTTCTCTTCTCCTGAGACATTCAGAATGCATCATTGAATTAATTTCCCCCTCTCCATGTGCTGTCCCATGCTTCTGAAGTCACCGTGGAGGACTTCATGGCTGGCCCCCGGACTTCATGATTAACATTCCATCTTCATGGTGTGGTGGCAGCAAGCAGCACTCGGCATTTCTATTAACTCTCCCCCTTCTGTCCCCTCTCCTGCTCCATCTTTCTCATTGCAGCACCTGCAATTGACTATCCAGGCCCTTCAGGATGAGCTGCGGACCCAGAGAGACCTCAACCACCTCCTGCAGCAAGAGAGCGGCAACCGAGGGGCTGAGCACTTCACCATCGAGCTGACCGAGGAGAACTTCCGGCGGCTCCAGGCTGAGCACGACAGGCAGGCTAAGGAGCTGTTCCTTTTGAGGAAGACCTTGGAGGAAATGGAGCTGAGAATTGAAACACAGAAACAGACCCTCAATGCCCGAGATGAGTCAATTAAAAAGCTTCTTGAGATGTTGCAAAGTAAAGGCTTACCGTCCAAAAGCCTGGAGGATGACAATGAGCGGACACGGCGGATGGCAGAGGCTGAATCTCAGGTCAGCCACTTGGAAGTGATTTTAGACCAGAAAGAAAAGGAAAACATACATCTTAGGGAGGTAAGAACGTTCACTTTATCTCCTCCATTACCTTAATTTAGAAGTTAAAATATGTTATTGAGTTATTTTCACAGGTTGGAAGATATCTTATAGCTTTAATAAACTTCCCTTTGTCATCTGCTTTATAACCTGTCTGCTTGTAACCATTAAACTGGAATTTTTTTTTTTTTTGAGACAAAGTCTCATTATGTCACCCTTGGTAGAGTGCTGTGACATCATAACTCACAGCAGCCTCAAACTCTTGGGCTTAAGCCATTCTCTTGCCTCAGCTTCCCAAGTAGCTGGGACTACAGGCACCTGCCACAATGCCTGGTTATTTTTTTGTTGTAGTTGCCATTGTTGTTTGGCAGTCCCGGGCTGGGTTTGAGCCTGCCAGTCCTGGTGTATATGGCCGGCGCCCTAGCCGCTGAGCTATAGGTACCAAGCCTAAACTGGAATTTTCTATTAGTTTTGTCTCCACTCACTGTACATTTGTTCCATTATTATTCAACATGGGATTCAGGATCCAAGCATGCACACCACAGGTTAACTCTAAGGTGGTTTACAAATGCTTTCCCACAAAGTGGCTATAGTGTTAGAGTCTTTTAAGTAAAGTATTATTAAATTGTTTATCAAATATCTCTTTAAAGAAAAAGAAAACAAATAGATGATTAGCAACACAATAAATCTAAATATTTTCATAACCGAATTGGCAGGGAGAGTTGTAGAAAGTGAAGCATATGGGTGTTTCTGGAAAGAATGGTAAATGCGCAGACCAATTCTGACCGTTCAGGTTTAAGATAATCTTTGTCTGAATTTCCATTCATCTAGGACAGAATGTTTCAGGTTTTCCGAGAATGTGTTTTGCCCTGAGTGGATTCAATCATGTGAAGTCCTTCAGAGGCAGTCCTGGCCTGCTACTGCCATTCAATGTTGGGATGCTTAGATATCTGAGAACATGTGGTTGAGTGGAGCTTAGGAAAAATGTGGATGACAGCCAAGGTTTGAAATTTGTACAGCAGTTCCTTGCCACTGTGGTGAATATGGATCTTAAAAGTACTGTACAATCAAAACTGCTGTGAGGTGACATGGATCACACAGAAAATAGCAAGCAATAAAATGGCATTAAGTATATTTTCAAAATATTCTACAGCAATAAATAAGAATTCCACAAGATATTTGCTTTGAGATCAAATGAGATTTCTTGGCATGAAAATACCTGTTCCACTGGGCAGTTCTCCTTGTGGATCACTCGTTTGGTTGGTCACAAGACCTGGCTTCCATGTTGGAATTTGCTCAAAGGCAGATGCTCCCACGTAATTTTTTTTGATGTGGATTATATTTGCTTAGAACATTTGAACAGTCTGTTGTGTCTTCAGACTTAATGTCTATGACTCTTATTCTTCCTTAGTTTGTTTTTACTAGACTTTAGCAGCAGGTTTAGGAAACTACAGGGCTTGGTTTCATCAAAGAGATGTTTTATTGGGCCTGATCTTCCCATCTATATTCCAAGGGGATGATGTAGTGGGCACACTCACAAAATGACCTCCAACGATCCCTACCTCTTGGGATTTATACATTTTTGGTAAATTTCTTTCCTTGATTGTTGGCTGATCCTCACAAATAGTTTCTAAATGAAAGAATATGGCAAAAAATAATGGAAAATCAATGTCACTTCCATGCTTAGGTTACATAAGACTGTTACTTCCATCTTGCTAGAAGCTTCTATTGGTCTTCTTAGCTTGTGTGCTTTGATGGTGTAAGCTGCCATGTGGAGAGGTCCATGTGGTAAGGAATGGAGAGCCAACACCCAGTAAAGAATGGAGGCACTCAGTCCACCAGCCACAAAACCCAGAAAACTTCCTATAGCTACTTAGTGAGCTTGGAAGTGGATCTTTCCCCAGTCAAGCCTTTAGATGAGATGATAGGACTTGGATTGACACCTTAATTGCAGCCTGTGAGAGATCCTGGACGAGAGGACCTAGATAAGTCCTCCTGGATTCCTGATCCACAGAAACTATGAGATAATAAATGTGTGCTGGTATAAGCTGCTGCATTTTGGGGTGATTTGTTGCCCAAACAGATAACAAATACAGTAGAATAAAAACTAATCAGTTCTCTATTTTACTCCACAGACCTCCCATCTAGTTAACAGAAGGGGAACAATAGTTGCTGGCATATTATTACTGCCATGAAGACCGACTGTGGCTTTTGACATTTTTTCTGTGATCCTCTCTAGAGGATCACTGTAGTTGGGAAAAGCTATTGTTTTATTTTGAGTACCAAAGGGTAATAGGGCATGTTTGACAAGGGTGTGATGCCAGAGAAACTACTATCTGCTGCAAGATGTTCAGATGTTATGGTCAGGATGGAGTCACTCTACTGTTACTAGACTCTGCTCCTTGGTAGTAAGTCATAGATGGTATCTTGAGTGGCTCTCTCCATTTAAATTAATCTAAACACAATTTAACTTGTATTTGTTTTCACATTGGTCTGGTATAAATATAGATCATGTCTAGACCCTTAAACATCAGTTTGGAAGCACACAGTGTTGGTACAAAAAGAAGTGCAGCCCAACATATTCAACTGATTTCTGTGGTCCGTGGCCCATTAGAACAAAGTCAGTAGCCCTTATTTTGGCTCATCAAGAGGGAGAATATGGAAAATGTGTCTCTTTGCAAAAAACTCATTTTAAATTTGAACTCAGCAAATAACATTTGGAGGCTAGATGGTGTGTGTATGTGTCTTAATTTCTTAGAGATGGAGTCTTGGTCTGTTGCCCAGGCTGTAGTGCAGTGGGACCATCATAGCTCCCTGTAGCCTTAAACTTCCTACCTCAAGCAATCCTCCTGACTCAGCCTTCCAAAGTGCTGGAATTACAGGTCTGATCCACTATAGTAGGCAATATTTGGAGGCTTGGAGGGACCCTTCCCAAAAGAAGAGTTGTATTGGCTTATAAGAATTATTTCTCAAATTTTCAGGCATGTTATGGGCCTGTTGTTAAACCATTGATAGCTTGAAATGGGTCATATTGGAGTACACCATACAGATTGGTAAATGCTATTCTCAGGGTCAACCTCCTCCATTCCCCTGCCCATTCCCTGCAGCCTATTTATTATCACATCTCCGAATAAATGCTGTGAAATGTTTACCCTTAATACATCAAGGAGAGGGACCGTGGAATCAGAAAGTTAAATACCAGAAAAATTATGATTATGAGTCCATTAACCACTCATGATTCATCAGATGTTTCCAAAATAGGATCTGTATGGAGGCTTATGTTTCATGTACCATGTAGAGCCCTTTACATTCATTCATACTGAATTCTCAGAAACCACCTCACTCATCCATCCATTCATTCCTTTATTCACTAATTGGAGGAACACACATTGAGGCTCTGTTTTGGGTACTACAATGATAACCAGTGAAGTTTAGCTTCATGGTGCTTGCATTCTATTGTGGGGGGGGGGAGATAATAATTTTATAGTTAGGTAGAAAAATGTTATGAAAAGAAGAAGAGGGTAAAGCAGAAGGGACCTGAGTGGGGCCGATTCATAGTGGGCGGTCAGAGAAGGCCTCTTGGGAGGGGTGGTCTCATGCACTGAGGCCTGAATGACAAAAAGGAACCAGCACAGGAGGATGTCAGAAGACCGTTCCAGTGAGGTGGTAAGGCCCGTGGCCTGGGAGGTAGGTGCTATTGCATTTCCCATTTTACCTGGGGATCTGAGGGAAGAGGGACATTAGGAAGCTAGCTGATGCTGAGGCTGGTGTACATATTTGAGTCAGGTTGACTTCAGAGTCTCAGCTCTGAAACCGTTTTGTTATGGCCCTTTTCCAGAAGAATTTCCCCCAGTGTGCTCAGAGGAGCAGCCATGTTGTGGGCCGTTGATATATATTATGAGAGAAAAAGGGCTTCAATGCCAGATGAACTTGGGGAAGTGCTGTGTTCCACAGAGTTTACTGCAGGAGCCTCAGACTTTTGAACATGCAGATGTGTATTAGTCATGTCCAAGAAGGGGACCACGGAAGGCAGAGCTTCTCAGACTTACGGGACTTGCTTTTCTTACCTGACTTGCTGCTGTGGTGTTCTTTATAAGACAAAGTTGAAAAATGTTGTGCTAGAAAATAAAAACGATGGTTTAAATCTGTGACTTACAAAGTATGTGATAATATACAAATAGTTGTTTCCCACTGCCAAGTAACTGGGTAATTTCCTTCATTAGTTATTCTGCAAGGCAAGGTTTATCATAAGTGGTTTCCATATTCTCTACTGTGTTTTGTAATTTACTTCTGTCAGGGTATTTTTTAATTTTGTACTAGAAAAATGTATCTGACCATTTTTGTTATGAAAATGGTAAGGATAACTCAGGTTGTCTAAAGAAGTTGCCTGACCTCTGTTAATTTAAATGAATCGAAAACAGGCTTTAAAGTGTCCTTGAGGGTTTAAGTTCAGCGTGTTCCTGATTTCTTTCTCCTTATGCACGGTTCAAGCAGGTTGGGGCTGGTGGGGAATGGCGTGCCAGTGGTTTCCTGATTCATTCTCAGGCAGAGGTGCTGGACCTCACATAAACCCCATCTATTGTTTAGAACATTTGAAATTGGCTGGAGTTACATCTGGGGTGGGTTGGGCTGCTTTAGTGTCTAGTCTTTCAGTGGTCTCAAAAAGGCTGAGGGTGAAACCACTGCTTTGTCTGGCAGGAAACGACAACAACAAAAAGGTTATGATCTCATCGTATTTGGAAGATCAAAACCATTGCCCAGAAACTGCAGCCGATGTGCCAAGGGTTGGCTGAGACTCACTGTGTGACTCAGTAGTGTTGTCTGATGCATGTGGATACAGGTTAATTTGATAAGACATTGCTTGATGTGGTAATAGTTTACCTCGTTCTCTAGCTTTTTCTGCAAAGAACATACTGTTCCATTTTAAGGTTTTAGTGTTCGAGTGTCCAAAATACTACTGATCTCATTAAAGAAAAAAAAAAAAAACGGGTTTATACACCAGGATCCTCTTATGCTTACTCTGCTTAATCTTTTCTTGATGGGTCCTTAGAAGAGAGTTAGGGGTCTTTGGACTTATCTCACTATAAGATGCTTGAAGGGAAAGAATATATGTTCTGCTGCTAATCCTATTGATCTCCCATGCTAATCCCTTTGGGTAGCCTGCCTTTGTTTGGTAGCAAGGGCTGAAGATCACCCAAGTCATCGGGGACCACAGTTGCTAAACACCCAGGTCAAGGAAACCCCCCCAGGAGACAGGACCTGGACTTTCCTCCGTGCTCTGGGGGGCAGAGAAGAGAAACAGGTAACATGACTTCTTGGTCTCCTGGTTTATTTATTTATTTCGGAGATCTACCAAAGCAAAGGCTGTTAGCTACAGGTTTTTGAGCTTTTAGATCTGTTACTGAGGGCTCTAATCTCCCCATATAATCTCTGCCCAGACTTCTAAATGCTACGCCAGTCTCCCTTCACAACTGTATGGCTTCGTTCTCTTTAACACACACTTGTCTCTAGTTCTGCTGACTGAGCTATGATTTTGCTGATGCACACATTTCTAATTCTGACTCTACAAATTCAGTACACTCTATTTCTATCAACAAAGCTTATTACAGAAAATATTCCCAAACATGTAAATGTAATATTTTATATACATGATCTACAAAGGCTGTTTCTTGTACATATTACAGAGCTTGAATAGTTGGTCCCTATTTTAATCTAGTAAATAAGTTTCCTACGGGATCAGTACATTCCATCAGTATTCCCAGACTTCAAATATTGCCTGTAGGTGCTCAATAAACATTTTCATGAGTTAAACAATGGTTAAAAATATCTAGAGAATTGCTTCATAGTTTAAAACATTGGAAAAGTTCGTAATGACTGTATAAGCTCCATGTTCTTTTATGTTTTCTCCAGCATTGCTCTGTGTTTGAAGTGCAACAGGAACTTTAAGAGTAACTTTCACTGGAAATTTACTTTCATTTATCCAATTCGTGTTGGACATCATTGGGCATATGTTGGGCATTCATAGGCAGGATGCTCTGGGAGCAGCAGTGACTGATGATTTTGAGGTCCTGTGCCGAGATTCAGGTGGACGATGAGAGAAGCAGCCAACACTTACCAAGGCTCCTTCTGTGCCAGGTACTGTACTAAGTAAATTCTGTTATCATCATCCTCATTACATGGATAAGGAGACTGAGGCACAATGGGATAAGTAAGTTCCCCCATTCACACATAGCTAATGCTGGAGCCTCAATCGGGAAGTGGGCCTTCTGGCTCTAGAGTCTGTGGTTGGCTCCACTGCATGCTCCTGCTGCTTGGGGTGGTTCATGAAAGGGACCTTGAATGGTACTCAGATGCTGGGCAGCATAGAGGCAAGAGAGCTGATGACTGGCTTCATCCGTGGCAGAGCTGGTCTTCAAAGGCAAAAGAGATGTGGGAGGGTAGGGAAGCACACAGGGAGAAGAGATGGCTGAGTCAAGCCACAGAGAGGGGACTAGGTTCTGTGGTGGGTTTGGGGTGTGGTGATTTTGGAATAGCTTGCACAGTGCCTTTCAGGAGGAGAAGGAAATAAAGCTGAGTGGGTAGTTTAGGATCAGATCACTGAAGGCTCTCAGTACCAGACGCAGGGAACTGGCATTTACTCCGTAGGCTCTGGGGAGGCTTGAAAGGCATTTGCCCTGGAGAATGACATGACCAGAGAAGATGGTCAACTTGTAGTAGATTGGATAAGAAGAAGTTAGAAGGATACTGTGGTTGTTCAGGTGACCAAGAGTCTGAATCTGGGTGGTGACTGTGGATGTTGAAGGGAAAGGTCACCTCCACCTGCAGGCTGGACCTTGACAACTTAAGGACTGAGTGCTGGGAGCTTTGAGGGACAAACAACCCCTGTGGACCTCTCTGTGGGCAGATGGCACGACAGTGCTATAAATGGTAAGAGTTGTCAGCAGGAGGGTCTGAGGGTGAGGAGAAACATCAGATGTCTTGAGTTTGATAAAATCCTGGTGCACCTGTCCAGCCAAGGTTAAGAAGTGATTGTGAAGTTCTTCCCAAAGTACTAAAGCTTCTCTGACTATGGCTCCCTTTTATGAAGGCGTGCCTTGTCACACTCCTCATTGCATTCACCTCAATGCTTCTCCTTTGTGCCTCTTTTCTGAGTAAGAACCTCATTTTGAATATGGTATCTCCTTAGAGATTATGTGGAATTTTCAGTGACTGATGCCAGCTTGAGACAGATTCCATTTGTTCCTGCTGAGTTCTATTTTCTCCATGTGCTCCATGTAGGACAGATGCCAGTGAAACATCTTTACAGAAAAGAGAGCTCACTCTGGGCCCTGATTGGCAATATATCCAAAAGTGGGATTGCATAATTTTTACCCTCATGTTTCTGATGACATAGGAAATATATTCATTTCTGTTTACATTATTTGCCCTGTCTTTAAAATTCCAATACATTCTTTAAAGTTTGAACACTAGATGCTAATTTGAAATTATCTAGGTTTTACCTCATACTCATTTTAATGACTGTCATTGGCTGCTTTTTATAGTAATAGGGACTGGTGGAGCCCCCAGGGAGCCACCAGACACAAGGCATTTTGGAATCCACCCAGAAAAGAAAGTGATAGGGGTGGGGGTAAGGGAGAGTTACCAGGGAAGGGTAAGAAGGTCAGGAGGTTGTGCTAGGAGAGGAAGAGATTGCTGTTCTCGTCACCCTCATTCTCCTGCTTTACCTTAGGTGAGACAGCTTTCTGAAAATGATTTTTCTGGTAGTTGATATAATTTATCATTATTGTCATTTGGTAAAGCTGTGCTCCAGGCTGGGTGCGGTGGCTCACGTCTGTTATCCTAGCACTTTGGGAGGCTGAGGTGGATGGATTGCATGAGCTTAAGAGTTTGAGAGCAGCTTGAGCAAGAGCAAGACCCCATCTCTACTAAAAATAGAAAAATAAGCCAGGCATTGTGGCGGGTGCCTGTAGTCTCAGCTACTCAGGAGGCTGAGGCAAGAGGATTGCTTGAGCCCAGGAGTTTGAGGTTGCTGTGAGCTAGGCTGAGGCCATGGTACTCTACCCAGGGTGACAGAGTGAGACTCTGTCTCACACATTCCTTCCCCCAAACAAAAAAGCAGTGCCCCACAAATAAATCCTCAGTAGTGAGAAAGGACTCCAAGTACTGGTGCTGTGGATATTTTAAGTGTGTTTTCCAAGCTGCAGCCATAGGAAGTTGAGACAGACTCAGCTATACTGCAGTCCTATCTGTCTTGAGTGAAGCATTAATATCTTACACATGGAGGAAGCTTGGTAGTTTATAGAATACCTTCTATTTTAATAATTTCCTCTGATGCTTCTAGCAGCCCTGGGAGGACAAGAAGACTCAGAGAAGTTAGGCAGTGATGACATATAGCATTTACTGGGCACTCACTAAGATCAGCCCATGAGGCTCACTTTCCCTGGAGTGTCGTCTACTACTCTGAGATAGTCTGAGATTGGGGGAGGGGGTAGGTTTTCTGCCTCTCAGGTGGGGAGGTTGAGGCCCAAAAGGGTGATGTGACTGGTCCAGATTCTCAGAGAAAGTAGCAGTGGCTTTGGGATTAAAATTCGGCCCTGCTGGTTCTAGGTGCCTTGTTCCTAAACACTCCCTGGTGCTGCCAGGGATTTCTGGGCAGACTGGAGACCAGGATTCTGGGCTTCTGCCTTCTTGCTCAGGGTTATTTTCTCCATAAATGCAACAAAAGAAAAAATGTAAAATCTCTGATTAATTTTCTTGTCACATTTTATCAGGGCCTGGTGAATTGGGGATTGTAAATCTGAGTGGTCACAGAGCAGTGGAAAAAGATTAAACAGTGCCACATAGAGGCAGCACCAGGGCTGGGTCTCTGTTCCATTTTCAGCTCATGAAGATGAAAGTACTTGGACCTCTATAAATTCTTAGGGAACAGGAAGAATTTTTGTGAGCAGAGACTAAGGATGACACTTAGAATTGGGGCCTTTCCCATTTCATCTGTTCAAAGTCAGCTTTTTTTTTCTTTTTTAAATTTCTTAATTACCACATTGCCAGAAAGAATTGCCTTGACTCCCCAAACTGACTTTGATTTTTATCTAGTTTTCATTGGGTATTTTGAGTTTATTTCTATGTCAATGTGAGATATTATTAAAAAATTATATTTATAACTCCTAAGAGGTATTCATCTCATTGGATTAATTTGTTGAAATTTGGAAAAGCAGTATCTATTCTGCTACCCACCCTGGCTTGGATGTGAAATGGGGTCTTTTATTGTGTTTTCAGTTTGGCATATAGGTTGAAGGACCTTTTTGGAGAGAGTGTTACAAAGCCATGTGAACTGGGTGAGGCTATCATTCAGGCAGCGGTAACAAAAAATAAAATCCTCACTAAAGAGCAAAAATAGTTATATATGAGTAGTTTGTAGAAAAAAAGGAAAGAAAAGTGAATGAAACGTCAGACTTACTACTCATTTAGATCATGGTGTATGTATACCATGGAGTACTACTACTCAGCTACAAAAAAAAAAAAAAATGATGAACTGATACCTTTCGCAACAACCTGGATGGAACTGGAGACAATTTTTCTAAGTAAAGTTTTGCAAAAAGGGAAAAACAAACCCCACATGCATTCACTATTAAATTGGAACTAATTGATCAACACCCACGTGCACATTTGGTGGTAAAACTCAACAGAAAGCAAGCAGGTGGGAGGGGGCTGATGGGGAGGGGTAAAATGGGTACAGTGCATACCATCTGGGGGAGGGGCACACTTAAAACTTTGACTCACACTGTACAAAAACAATTCATGTAACCCAAACATTTGTACCCCTGTAATATTCTGAAAAAAAAAAAGAAAAAGTGATAGAAGTCAGTCATCAGGTAGCAGATTAAAAAAAAAAAAATGATGGTTGCTTTGAAGAAACTGACCTGGGAAAGAAACCACCTATGTATACTTATAGGTCATGTTAAAACATATTTACACGTGGTAATTATTAGTGTGCAAAGGACTTGCTGGGTTTTCTTAAGGAGAGTGTTCTTTTTTTGAGACAGAGTCTTATTATGTTGCCCTCGGTATAGTGCCGTGGTATCATAGCTCAAACTCTTGGGCTTAAGCAATTCTCTTGCCTCAGCCTCCCAGTAGCTGGGACTACAGGTGCCTGCCACAATGCCCGGCTATTTTTTTGTTGCAGTTGGCCCTGGCCAGGTTGGAATCCGCTAGGCTCAGTGTATGTGGCTGGCACCGTAACCATTATGCTATGGGTGCTGAGCCATGGAGAGTGTTCTTAATCAGGTAAGCTAGGACCTGGTCAAGAGGACAGCTGAAAGGTCCGGTACCACGCTCTGCCTTTCCTCTTGCCACCAGGCTGAGGCTGAACTGGGTTGCCAGACCTTTGAGCACTTTTAGTATTGGAGAAAAACTGCTTATTTTGGGATGTTTGCCTCCCTGGTGTCACCCAGGGGTTTTCAATCTCAGCAGTAATGGCACATGGGGTAGTACAATTCTTTGTGCAGGGGGTGGGGGGGGCTGGCCCTAGTACTGTAGGGTATCACTGAGAGCATCCTCCACTTCTCCTTACTAGGTAGCTGAGCGCCCCACCCCCCTTCCCCAGACTGTCACAACAACAACAAAAGTGTCTCGGGACATTGTAGAATATCCCCAGGGCAGGGGTGGGGCAAAATCATCCCAGTCTGTGAACTATCTGTATTCACTGAGTGACACAGGTTGCTGGTGGCTGGCCTGGGGCTGTGGCAAGTACAGTAATTCTTAGCCCCACCTGCTTGAAACTAGGTTTTACTAAGGAAGCAGCCCAGAGCAGGATTCCTCAATTTTGTGCAATTGAAATCTTTAATTTTATTTTATTTTGGCTGGGGCTGGGTTTGAATTTGCTACCTCCGGTATATGGGGCCAGCACCCTACTCCTTGAGCCACAGGCACCACCTGAAACTTTTATTTTTTGACCCATTTGACCAAATTTTCTATCTGTTTTTTTTTCTCTTTTCCTGACTCTAAAACTTTAAGTTCAGACTATAGGATGTTGTTTGCACTTGGCCCACCCCAAGACTGACTGCAGGGGATTGAACTAGGAAGCAGAGATGCTGAGGGGAGGACAGGATGGGGTTTGAGCCTGAAAAGAGACAGAAGTGGGGTGTGTGTGAAGACAGAGAGAGAGAGACAGGGGGAGAGAATGAGAGAGAGGCTTCCTCCAATTGCCCCCCCTTCCTCATTCTTTCCCTCTTAGAAAAATTGTAGGGTTGGAAATGAGGCACATCCTGGAAAGGAAATTTAAGAGGGTTTTGGAAGCGGTATTGTGATCTGAGATACCACATAGGAAGACTGGGACTTTATGAAAATAAAAGAGAATTTGATTCTCAGGTGTATTTATGGAGCCAATAATTATGGATCTGAGAAGATACATAAATCTCATTTTTTGACTACCAGACTCTTACTATTAATTGGCAGTTTTAGTGTACAATAAAGGTTGTTGTGGCTGCTTTCCCCCAAATGGCCTTTGAATCTCCCTTTCTGTTTTTTAAATAAACATTTCTCTAGGTGAACTGCCCTCGCTCCCCACCCAGCACAACCAAACTGCAGAATAATTTTGGAGTACAGTGGTTTTATCATGTGGAAATGCAGTACAGATGTTCAGAATTACCTTTTCTTTCCCCCTTTTAAAACGTCATGACCACACATGCTTTGCTCTAAGTACTATTAAATATTTTTATTATTGCTGTGAAAAAAATCTCGCCTCAGGCAGAGTCCCATTGCATCTCAAAGCAAATGTTAAAATAGCAGCGAGTACTTACGCATATCACATTAAAAATCAATTTTATGCAAATGAAACCTTTATTTTTTGACCCACTTGACCAAGTTTTCTAACTGTTTTTTCTCTTTTCCTGACTCTAAAACTTTAAGTTCAGACTACAGGATGTTGTTTGCCCATCTCCACGTTTTCTATAGACTTGAGTTTTCCTGTTTTTCCTGCGTGTTTCTTTGACCTCAGTCTGATCACAGAATGGATGTGATGGGGAAGATTTTTGACTGCCAGCGTGAATTAGTTAGTGTCTGTTTTAAAAAGTTATTAATGGATATGCATAAATGTATTCATGATCTATGTGTATATGACTTAATAAAAAATAAAAAAAATGCTAAAAAAATAAAAAGTTATTAATGGAGAAAATAAACTTCTTGTCTTGCAGACAGTCTTAGAGATTTGTGGTAGGGTTTCTTTTTTGTTCATTGAGTGCTGCACACTGGGGCCAGGAGTCACATACCAAGGAAATGCTTTATCAACGTTTAACACACCTTCCACCCAGAAACCTATTTAGCAAGATTAGGTGTCATTCATTGTAAACTTAACTTCTTTTAGGTTTGTTAGTACCACTTTCTTTTTGTATCTCTTGGCCAGCCTTAAAAATATTTCTGTAAAGAGTTATTTAAAAAAAAAACAAAAACCCCCTATTTTGATATAATCATTTCAACCTGGAATCAAGAGCTTCCCTCACCATCTGTGTGCATTTGTTAGTGCACTGGAAATTAGTCTGGTTTAGACAAATAATCTCCTTTAAAATGTTATTTTCCCGATCCATATCTAAATAAGAGCGTAAGGTGATTTGTTTTTGAAAGGGTGGGGGAGGCCTTTGTCATCCTGGCAGTGACCACATAGCAAGGAAGACACAAAATCTGTGCCTTGGATTGCAGAAATGACTCTTAATGTAGGTGTGACGCCATACCTTCATGATATTTGGTGGTGTTCCTGCCACTGGTCCCCGTTGACATACTTTTATGATGCATGTCAAGGGTTAGACAATTTTAAGGGCTCAAGCCTTTGTTACTGTCAAAGACAGAATGCTGCACAATGATTAGGTCCTTGCCAATTGCACCCTGGAAACTTGAGATGCCTTAAAAACCCACCAGGCCCAAACCTCAGTGAGGATTGTTATGATGCCTCCTTAGGAGTTCTTACAGGGAGAGTAGTCACGGGAGTTTAGTGGACATTCGGGGATGCTTGTGCCTCGCAAGCGTGTCTAAGACTGTGTCCAGGACATGATGACACAGACTTCTTCAGAGGACGGGAAACCTTTCTGGAAAGCTCGTCATCTTTTCCCTTCTTCTGGGCTGTGATTATCTTAGCATGCTGCCTCCTTGCTTTGTTGTCCATGGCATAGAGGACTCGAGGAGGTTGGTCCCAAATGGCCTCATTTTCTCAAATCGTAGCAGCCTCCCAGGGAGTCCATGTGGGTTTATCATATGCACAGGGCCCATGGACGCTGGTCTTGGAGGTCCTGGTGGAGTGCTGGGTAGTAGCATCCATCCTCCTCAGCAGCAGCAGCAGCAGCACCACTGTTGGACGGAAGGTTACCCGGTGCCGGCAGAGTACAGCTCCGTGCTGTACTCCGTTACTTCTCAGAACAACTCTGTGCATCGCAAGTGCTGACATCGTCCCATTACTTAATCAGGGCAGTTAAGTAACTTGCCTGAGACCTCACAGGGGACGTGACCTCAGAAATGAGAACCAGTGTACCATCTACTGTTTTGTAGAAAGTCAAAATAACGTCCAGCTTCTTCTTCCCACCCAGTTCCTCTCCTCTCTGGTTTGTTTTCTTTAAAACTTTCCTTTTCTATTTAGGTTTCTCATCTGGTTTCTATTATGACTTCATTTAAAATCTTATTATGTCTCCTAATATGTTGATTTTCCCCTTTTATTTTAACCTTAATCACTTTCTTCCCATCATGTTTTCGTCTGCATTGTTTTATGAGGTTAATTGTCTTTGCTGTCCTGTTTCTGCTTGCTGTCCTGCACTTTTGCAAGAGATCCACCAAAGCTGTGGAGCTTCTGGCCTAACAGAATTGTAATGAGCACTGACCTCTGCCTCCTGCAAAATCTTTGCATTCACCTGCATGAGTTTATTCTTTGGTCTCCAGGGACATGAACTATGCAAAGCACTTTGCACAGGGCTTGGATCAATAAATGTCATTTATGTTTCCTTGAAGAACCATGAGCAGAGATAAGCAAGAGTTACCTTTACACCAGTTGGTCTCCTTGTAAAGCAGTTCCATGCTCCCTGTGTAAGCCACTGACTTCTCTTTTCAGAATTAGACCTTGCCTGGTGGCATTTTATAGGTCACTTGTTGGGGTACAACGTTTTTACTGAGCTGTGTAAACTCAAAGGTAGCCTTTTCTCCACCACCCTGGTTCCCCTTTGGAATTGCTTCAGAGGTGTATAGAGGTGATTAATTTGTCTGGGAAATATCTGATCTCTAAGGCTTGAATAAATTAAATGTAATGCATATTAAATACATGTAAAGCTTGGCATTTAGTAGGTGCTCAGTAAGTGCTGGTCTGCCATAATCTGTCTGATCTCAAGACTCTGCATCCCTGAGAGCAGGAATCACGTGATCCTCATCTTCACTATCACCAGCACCTTGCACACACCTACTTCCTGTGAAAACTGTGCACAACTCGTGAGGCAAGATTGTGTCTTCTCCATCTTTAATATCAGATAGTAAGGGAGCAAAGCATTTGATGTATATAGAAAATGGCTGGAGAAAGAAAGCATGAAACAATTAGAAGTTGTTACAACTTTTTAGATGACATAAGAAATTATTATGATTTATCAAACTGTTTTTGTGAGTTGTGCAGAAGCAGTACTTAATAATAGCTACCCCTTACTGAGTACTTTGTGTTAGGCACTCAACTAAGTGCCAAGTACTCATTATAAATTTAATCCCAGGTAGAATGCTTTCCCTTTTTAAAGATGAGAAAATTGAGATGCAGAGAAGTTGTGATGTCCTCAGGGTAACATAGCTACCATGCTGTTAGAATTTAAATTTATAGTTCTGTCCCTTCCCCACTCTTGCCTATAGAAACAGTCAGTCCTTGTGGTATATATCATAACCATAACAAAAGTAACAGTAGCATTCCTGCATTTAACCTTTTTATCAAAAGATGAGAATCTGGTAGACATAGTTAAGTATATACCAAGTACCAACTTTGTGGAAAATTCTAGCCCCAACCTGGATCTCTGTCCTAGGCACAAACCTGGATCTCTGTCCTAGGCACAAACATGAATCTCTGTCCTAGGCACAAGCGTCTTTCTATGTTACTGCCTGTGTATGGTGGACTTCTTGTAGGTTGCAGAAACATCCTAAAGTTGGCCTGTCAGAATGGAACTTCTTGCCTTCTTCCTACCTGGTCTGCTTCTGTGGCCTTTTCTTACTGTCTGCCACCACTGTGTACCTCCAAACCAAATCAGGTACTAGGAGTTGTCATCCATTTCTCTTTCTCTGTCACCCTTATACTAGTTTCTTATTTTTGCTGGAAGAAATTACCACAAACTTAGTGGTTTAATACAATGAAATACATGATTCAGTCACATTTTGGGGGGTCAGAAATCTGAAATCAGTTGCACTGTGTTGAAATCAAGGTGATGGCGAGGCTACATTCCTTCTAGAGGCTCTCACAGAGGTGTCCAGCCTGCAACTCGGGGGCCAAGTGCAGATTATTTGAAGACTGTTTTTTTTTTTTTTTTGAGACAGAGCCTCAAGCTATCCCCCTGGGTAGAGTGCCGTGGCATCACAGCTCACAGCAACTTCCAACTCCTGGGCTCAAGCGAGTCTCCCGCCTCTGCCTCCCAAGCAGTTGGGATCACAGACACCTGCCACAATGCCCAGCCATTCCTTGGTTGCAGCTGTCATTGCTGTTTGGGCCCAGGCTGGATTTGAACCCACCACCCTAGATGCATGTGGCTGGCGCCCCAGCCACTTGAGCCATAGGCGCCGAGCCGAAGAAGACTGTTTTGTGAATTCATGGACCTTTTCTTTTGCTCATCAGATTTTGTTAGTATTTGTCTATTTAACATGTGACTCAAGATAATGCTTATTCTTCCAATGTGTGGCAGAAAAGAAAAAAGATTGGACACTCCTGTGGGAGTAAGTCATCGCCGTGCCTTTTCTGGCCCTTTGTAATCCTTGTCTCATGGCCCCGTGGTCTGTCTTCAAGCCAACTCCAGTGCATCTTCAAGTATCTTGCTCAATGACCTCTGCTTCTCTTGTCTTGTTTCCGTCCCTCTGACTCTGACCTCTTGTTTCTCTTTTTATAAGAACCTTATGATTACTTTAGGCACACCCATCTAATCCAAGATAATGTTTTCATCTTAAGATCCTCAATCACATCTGCAAAGACCTTTGCCATGTAAAGTGGCACGTGCAGGTTTTGGGGATTGAGTGGTGGACATCTTGGAGGGCCATCATCCAACTTACCGTACCCTCTGTATTCAGTGTATCACTAGATCCCACTTATCATTATCTCTTAGCAAGTGTTTGCGTCTCCCTGTGTTTTTTCATTTCTCTTGCTCTTACCTTTGCCTTATTCCCCTTAACCGGTCTCCTGGCTTTGTAGCTCCTGCAGTTCATTCTTCATGCTGCTGTCAGAATCGTCTTAGAAAAGTGTAAGCCTATCCTTTCAGTGCCTTCCATTACTTAAAGGACAAGGTCAAAACTCCTGAGCCTGGCTCTCAAGGTCCCGCTTGCTTTGGCCGCCTCATCTCCTACTCTTTCTCATTCCCTTGCCTGCCACTCAGCTCAGATTTGGCTTTGCTGAACAACCCGTCTCTGGACTCTGTGCCTGTGTGGCTCCCTGTTGCCTGGGGCTCCATTCCTCTTCACCCTCATGTGACCAGCCATCCCTTATTTGGGGATAAGTAGTCATTTGTCCTACGGTAGTCCAGGTGTTACCTCCTACAGAAAGGCTCACTTTCCTCCCTTCTGCCCCACACTGGATTAGGGTCCCTGCCTGTGCATATATTGTCATAACAATTATTACCACATTACCTGCCATGTGAATTATATTTAACTCATGCTAGTTTTGAGCTCAGGGTCTTGTGAAGCACATGTAACTTACATGCCCCTTGACCTAATAAAACACTGTAGGCACAAGGAAAAATGTGTGTGTGTATTTTTTTTTCTAATGTGACAGTCAAGGTGTTAAAGGTCCATTTACTTGACTGCCTTTCTCACCAGACAGTGAAATATCCAGAGGAAGAACCATGTCTATTTCATGGATGCTTCCATGGGGCCTAGCAACGTTCTTGATATGGGGAACCCCGTAAATGTTTATGGAATGATTTTGGAGTGCAACTGCATTGGGGCTCCTTTGTGGAGGGTCAACTTTCTATTTTGAATTGTTTTTAGACTTATAGAAAATTTTTAAAAAATAATGTAGAGAGTTTCCATGTGTCCCTCCTCTAGTCTCCCCTAATGTTAACATCTTACATCACCGAGTACCAGTTATTAGAACCAGGAAATGACCGTTTCTGCCTGGTGTGCTGATGGACCCTTAACTAAACTAAGGGCCCCATTTAAGTGTCTATCCTTTCTTTACCAATATCCTTTTATTGCTGTTCCAGGACCTTATGTGGCATTTAGTTCTTATTTCTCTTTAGGCTCCTGCAGTTCCTTAGTTATTCCTTATCTTTCATGAGCATTAAAGAGTACTAATAATTAATTTTGCTGAATTTCCCTCACTTCAGACCCTTCCGACACCTTCCCATAGCTGGACTAAGGTCAGGCATTCCTGACAAGAACACCACAGAAACGGTGCCCTGTCCTTCTCAGTGGATCAGAACATGAAATTCCCGATGGTGCTGTGTCTTTTTACTAGTCACTGGTGATCACACCAGTCTGTACTCTGCTTTGGGATATTGCTCTGTCAGATGGATTATTGTCATTGTCATCAACATGGCTGACATTTATCAATCACCTGTGGTGAGCCAGACATTGTTCTAAACTCTTGACGTATGGTAACTCATTTGATCCTCAGAACAACCCTAATGAAGCTGAGCCTATTAATCCCTCCTTGTACAGATGAAGAAACTGAGTCACAGTGAAGTGGATTTCCCTGCCCAAAGCCTTACAAAGAGTGACAAAGTGGTAACAAGGCCTGTCTCCTCCTTTGTGTGTGTGGGGAGAGTCAGCCAGTGCTGTGACATTATAGGTGACAAGGTGGCAGATGCAACCATTACTTTCTCTATATCCAGCTTCCAGGCTATGCCCTTACTTCTGAACCTACCACAGAGGAGTTAGTTTTGAAAGTCTAGGGAATGTTCATGAGGTGGCATTAAGGGGATGACAGTGGTAACAGATAAGGGAAAGAGTAAAGGAAGATGCCTTGAAACAGGAACCACAGCAAAGAATGTAAAGAATGAGGAGGATGATGCTAGAGTTTTCAGCTTTAGGGACAGGGTCAGTGATGACACCCATAAGTCATGAAGGGGGCAGGGTTTTGGAAGGGGAAGATGACTTGACACTTGAAAATAATGAGTTTGCATTTTAAGGCAGAAGTTAGGTAAGAGATGTAGGGGGAGATCATAATAGATAGGGTTCAGGCCCCTCCCCAATTGTCCTGTAGGCAAAAAGGGTCCAAAGATAGAACTGGGATATATCTGTGTTTACCACAAAGATAGGGGAGGGGGAGCAGTGAAAAAAAAACTGGCAAGAAAGTGATTAGACAGGATGAAAAACCCAGAAAGCTGACTGGTCTAGGGCAAGAGAGTTCATTCACTCATCCAGTTGTTGAATGGAGACCTGTTAGCTCTACACTGTGTCTTCAGGGGGACACTGGATGACAGATACTCTGATTTGGGGGGTGTTAAAGGTGGGCTGTTTGGGCTGGGTCCCTAAGGATGAGGAATAGTTCACCGATAGGTAAGTAGGACGGGGGGTTGGGGTAGGGCCTGAGATACTAGCACATGTAGCATCCTTTCTAAGACCTCTCTTCCTTCCAGAAAAGCTCTATGACTTCAACCAAACCTTAACGTATCCCCCAAATTATATTGAAATTTCTGGCTTTCCTAAAACACATGCTGTAATTAAACAATGAGGCATTTCAAGAGCCTCTTAACACTACAATGTAGCATGGCTACTTAATCCACAATTTTAAACTTGGACCAATTTTTTGGTGTTATGAACATTAAAGATCCATATGAAAGACTTTTTTTTTAAAACTGAGTTTTGGGAATTGAGTGAACGCTGGGTGCAAAGCCTGGCGATATTCTAGCAAGATATTGGTGGCAGGGAGCGATTGCTTCTGCTGGATAATAAAAGACAGTGTCACGTGATCTTTGCTAACAGGGTAAATGTTTGAGCTGCCAGAACAGGAAATTATGAAATTTATACCTAAAAATAATCTTATCTTTTGCCTTTTCGGTTGTGACCTGCGGTGCTAAGAAACAAGAACCTTACAGAAATTCTGGGCAATTTCTAAAACCCTTGTTTCTGATCAGCTGATTTTATTTTCTTCAGTATAATGGCAGAATATTTGTGAGGAAATTAAACTTCATCATATTCTAGCCCTCTGTTGTACGGCATCAACATTTCTATCAAGATTTATGGAGACTTATTTAAGTACTGGAGCTACCTTTGACCCCATGTGAAAGTTTGCAAAACTATACAGCATTGAAAGAAGTCTAAATGAACTTGGGACTGGGGTCTCTTAACTGCACCAGCTCTGTTGACATTCTGGGCTGGATAGTTCTCTGCTGTGGGTGGGGGCTTGTCCTGTGGTTAGAAACATCCCTGACCTCCACCTACCTTATGCCAGCAGCAATAACCCCCCAGTCATGTCACTCAAAAGTGTCTCCAGACACTGCCACATGTCTCTTGGGGAACAGAATCATCCTCTGTTGAGAACCAGGTCCAAAACCTTGCTGCTCAAAGTATGGTCTAGCAACCTGCAGACCAGATCTTTTGGGAACTTGCTGGAAATGCAGCAGCTCTGGCTCCGCCCCAGGCCTCTGGAATTAGAAGCTGTATCCCCAAGAGACTTGTGGACACAGGAGGCTCTACCCAGAGGAGTGCTCTGTAGCAGGAGGCCAAGAGCTTTAGTACCAGACATGGCTTACCATTAATAGCTGTGTGACCTTGGGCAAGTTTGCAAGATTATGGCAACTTTGGAAGAAGTCAAAATGAACCTGGGGCTGGGGTTCCTCAACTGCACCGGCTCTTCTGAGACTCAGTTTTCTTGTTGTCAAATGGGACTAAGAAAACCTCTTGTGTTATGAGAATAAAAGGAGCGAATCCAGCTGGAGCAGCAAGTGGGGCATCTGGCCCTAATTAGAGTTTCAACTGGGCTGTTTCCCTCCCCTCTCTTTATAAGGCTGTTGTCCTTGGCCGTGCTGCGCTCACTGATACTCGCAGTGACGATATAAGAGGGTGAGGAAAAGCAGTACGTCTGAGTTAGTGCTCTGCATGTAGAGCAGGTCGTAAAAATTCTGCTTGTTTACGGATTTTTATTTTTGAATTATCTCCTCCCTTTAAGCTGTGGCTCTTGTGGTAACCTGGCCCTCCCATTGCTTGGGAAACTGGGATCGCGTTTCTGGAAAACTCATTATTCTGGGCCTTGTGAACTCTTAATGGCCTCATTTAAAGGCCAGAACCTGAAGGTGGGAAAGGTGAAGTTGATGGTAGCTAAATGTAAAACGATTTAAGAAGAGGCTCACACGGTGAACTTTATTCCTGTGCTATAACAACGGGATTTTGAAATGGTGCAATTATTTTTATGACCATTAGTAAAACTTTGCGGTTATACAAGATAAAAATGAATATTTTTGCCTTGAAAATGAACTGATTGCTTCAGAACTTCTGGTTTTTCCCTTTTCCTCTTTCTCCCATCATGCCATTGCTTTAGTAGGGCACGTATTTTTAAATTTCTCTTCCTGAAATATCATGAATATCTATTTTCATGATTATGGGCCAGTAATCTAGAGACTGGCATAGATAATGCTCCTTTTTAGCAAAATTTAATTAAACATTATACACACATACGAACATATACCCACATAGACAGTATTTGAATCTGACTTGTTGGGATAATTTTTAGGTAAGCCACAAGTCATTACAATCGACCCTTGAATAACACAGGGTTAAATTGTGCTGGTGCTTTTATATGAAGATTTTTGTTGAACGGAAGATCACAAATACAGTATTCCAGAGGACTGGGCGTGGTGGCTACGCTTATAATCCTAGCACTCTGGGAGAATTGCTTGAGCTCACAAGTTCAAGACCAGCCTGAGCAAGAGTGGAACCTCATCTCTAAACGTAGCTGGGAGTTGTGGCCAGCACCTGTAGTCCCAGCTACTCAGCAGGCTGAGACAAGAGGATCACTTGAGTCTTGGTGCCTGTGGCTTGATCGGCTAAGGCGCCAGCCACGTACACCTAAGGTGGCGGGTTCGAATCCCCAGCCCAGGTCCGCCAAACAACAATGACGGCTGCAACCAAAAAATGGCCGGGCATTGTGGCGGGCGCCTGTGGTCCCAGCTACTTGGGAGGTGGAGGCAGGAGACTCGCTTGAGCCCAGGAGTTGGAGGTTGCTATGAGCTGTGATGCCAT
>CAUYQV010020897.1:0-54020 GCA_963574575.1 Galagoides demidoff | reverse complement strand
TGACTAAGCAAATGACATGAAATTTATGTTAACCAGCTTGATGAAAGTATTTCAAATTGTATATGAAAACAGTACAATGTACCCCATGTTTGCATTAATGTATACAGCTATCAATTAATAAAAAAAAAACATAGTCTAAAGATGAACTTGGGAGTATGACTGTAAAATCCTTTTAAAGATCTCAGAAGAATCTAAGGTGATGCATTAGAGACATTTAGTCAGAGAATAGGGGTTATGTGAATCTTAAATGTGTTGCCCCCAGCAGTAACAGCAGAAGCTCATGGTAGAAAAGGGCTTATCTCAATAGTTTTTGTGGGTGTGGCTTTTGCTTAATGGAGTAAATTCCAATAACGTTCATAGGATATCCACACAGTTTTTAAGATATTTGTATTGGCAGAAATGCCATTAGTTTGGAACCTATGTAATAAAAGACAATGTATTAAAAAAAAAAAAAAGATAATGTAGCTTCCATCTTGTATTCTCCTGTATCACCTGCTTTGGGGTGGAAGTCAGTGGCCATGTCAGTTTGCCCATCCAAATCAGTGGAGGGATCCATATGGCATTGCACTGAGAGATTACCTACTATTATTTGGCACTAATTTGTCAAGCATCTAAGACACCCTGGATGTGGATCTTTAACTTAGTCAAGCCTTCAAATTACTGCAGCTGTGGCAAGCATCTTGACTACTTTCTCATGTGAACTTCTGTGTCAGAAACACCTAGCTAAGCTATCCCTGAATCCCTCACCCACATAAAGAGTAGGAGATAAAATTAATAACCATGGTTTTGTTTTGATTTTGTTTTAGAGATGGGATCTTTCCCTGTTGCTCAGGCTGGCCTTGTACACCCAGGCTGAAGTGATTCTCTCACCTCGGCCTCTGTGGAGTAGCTGGGACTATAGGCATGTGCCACTGCACCTGGCTTGATAATAAATGTTTATTGGTTTTATCAGCTGGTTGGCAGTAATATTTTTATTCAGCTACAAATAGCTAATATGTAAAATATTTGCAAAATGGAGCATTTTTTTTCCTTTTAAAAACTGTAAGCAGGATAAATATAAGAAATGATACTATGCACATAGAAACCAAACTTAAAAATCAAAGGCACAGGGTGTCAGGGCCTGGGACAGGCCAGATCTCAGGCCGGTTTAGGTAGGTTCCGGATGTGGACCACTAAGCTACCTTGCTCAGGAACAGTTTCTCTTAGGTGCCTGAGGGCTATCTACTTTAGCTGGAGAGAGAGAGAGAGAGAGAGAGAGAGAGAGTCTTAGAGTAAAGCAGTCTTCTTAGCATAGATAGATCTTAGTCTTTAGCAGAGCTTGGTAACCTTCAGCAGAGAGACACCGTGCTGGCATTCTATAGGCAGGAGAGGAGACAGAGTCAGAGTAAGCGAGTCCGTGATAGAAAGTGCACACTCCCCAATTGCCTTCTCTTCCATCCTAATATGAGGCTGATCTTGTGCTTCTCAACACCACAGGTGTAGAGACTGCCAATTCACCACTGCTCTCATCTCGTAAGCTCTCATGCTTGTTAGGAGAGCTAAATCTCTCTCCATGCCCTTTCCACCAAGGTGTTCCATTACACATATTTCTTATAACTCTCACTCTTCCTAGCCATAAGCTGTATGGGCTGCTACAACAGGGGAACTTTTTAAAGCAAAATTCTCCTCTTACAAAGATTTAAAAAGATTATATTCAGTGGAATAGAAATTGGATAGATGGCTATGTAAGCCAGAGGCAGCATAAAGTTACCTACAACATGGTGCAAGAAGATAACTGCCAACCGTAGAATTCTATACCAAACAAAAACATTTTTCAGTGATAAAAGTAAAATAAATATGTCTTCAGGCAAACAAAAAATGAAAACTTTCATGACCTGTGAACCCATAGTAAAAGATTTAATGAATGGTAGTTTTTTTTCAGGCAGGAGAAAAAAGACCTAGATGAAAGCTTGGAGTTGCAGGGTATTATGAAAGCATGTAAAATAAAATCGAAATCATTTATGGCTATTTAAAATAAAAATAACAAAGTCTTTTGAGGCTTAAAATATAGAGAGATAAAATATATGAACAATGGCTCATAAGTCAGGAAAGGTAGACTAAACTCAGTTAAAATGTTTTCTTTTCATTGATCAAGAGAAGGGTAAAATGCTAATACGTACTAGACATTAATAAGCCAAGGATGAATAATAAAAATTATTGATAAGGACTTAAAGACAGATAATTAAAGAATACCTTACCACCAAATTGATAAAAGGACAGAACAGAATAATAAAGTACCAAATCAATCCAAAGGAAGAAAAGAAAGAAAGAAAGAAAAGGAGAATGGAAAATGCAGAAAAAACAAAACACAAATAGTAAGATGGCATATTTAATTTCACATGTAACCATAATTATATTAAAAATAAATTACTATAGTATCTAGTTAGGAGGTAGTAATCTTCCTAACAGAAAAAAAATAGCATGAAGATAAAGGATTAGATCATATAAACACTAACTTAAGGAGAGTTGGTATAGACATATCACCATCAGATAAAGTAAATGTAAAGGAAATATGTATTACTAGAAATAAGGAGTCACATTTCATAAAGATAAAACATTTAATTAACCAGGAAAAGAGTAATAGTTTTTAAATTATATATTCATAATAACATTGTCTCAAAATATGTAAAGCAAAAGATAAAAAATACAAGGAAAAATAGATAATCTACAATCACAGTGAGAGTTTTAAAGATATCTCTCTCAGTAAATGGAAAAATAAACAGCAAAAAATCTTTGAAAAACAATAGGCCAGCACGAGTGGCTCAGTCTATAATTCTAGCTCTCTGGGATGCCAAGATGAGTGGATTGCTTGAGCTCTGAAATACCAGACCAGCCTGAGCAAGAGTGACACCCCATCTCTACAAAAAAAAAGAAAAAAAAAAAAACATTAGCTAGCCATCTTGGAGAACTCATGTACTCCCAGCGACTCAGGAGGCTAAGGCAGGAGAATTACCAGAACCCAGAAGTTTGAGTTTGCTGTTTGAGCTATGATGCCACTGTACTCTACCCAGGGTGACACAGTGAAACTCTGTCTCCCCTACTCACTCCCCTCTAAAAAATATATAGGAGAAAAAGCAATGATTAAAAGAAGCACCTGGCTTGGCACCCATGGTTATGGCATTGGCCACATACACTGAGGCTGGCAGGTCGAACCTGGGCCTGGCCAGCTAAACAATAACAACTGCAACAACAATAACAACAACAAAAAAAAATAGCAAGCATTGTGGCTGGCGCCTGTAGTCCCAACTACTTGGGAAGCTGAGGCAAGAGAATTGCTTAAGCCCAAGAGTTTGAGGTTGTGAGCTATGATGTCATAGAACTCTACTGAGGGCAGTATAGTGAGACTCTGTCTCAAAAAAAAAAAGAAGCACCTAAGTAACTTACATAGAATCCTAAACCCATTCCCATGGAATACACATTCTTTTCAAAAGCACATGAAATATTTATAAATGTTGACCATATTCAGGACTCAACAAATTTCAGAAAATTGAAATTGTGGAAATTATGTTCCCTGATCACAATGGTCTGAGATTAAAATCAGTAACAAAAATAGCAGTAAAAACAACAAAAACAAAAACACTGAAAGCAGTAAAAGAACAAAGGAAAAAAAGGAAAAAATCTACATGTTGAGAAATTAAAGTACACACATCAAAAGGATTATCACACTGAAAATTAGGAAATATTTTGAACTGAATGTTAATGAAATTATTGCGAATAAAAAATTGTGGGATATAGCTAAAGCAGTGTTTAGAGGGAAATTTATAAGTTTAAATGCATGCACAAGAAAGGTGGAAGGCTGAAATCAGTTAAGGATTCATCTCAAGAAATTAGAAACACAATAACAAATTAAACCAAAGACTGTAAGCAGGGAAATAATATGAAGGCTGAAATGAATAAAATAGAAAAGACAAATTCAATAGAGCAGTGGTTCTCAACCTGTGGGTGGCGACCCACAGGAACTGTATTAAAAGGTTGTGGCATTACAAAGGTTGAGAACCACTGAAATAGAGAATATTAACTAATCCAAAAAGTTTGGTTCCTTGGAATGCCATTTAAGAAAGGAAGAGGAAAAATTTCTTGGAGAATGACAAAAAAGAGAAAGATAGAGGGAGAGAGAGAGAGAAATCACAAATAATATTAGCAATGTATAAGGAGGCATCAAAACAGATCCTACAGATTAGAAAATAATAATATTTTCTTGCCAATACATTTGACCTTTAGTAACAAATAGGTCTTGTACAGTGGCTCATGCCTGTAATCCCAGCCTTGTGAGAGGAGGCAGGAGGCAGGAGGATTGCTTGAGGCCAGGAGTTCAAGACCAGCCTGGACAACATAGCAAGACCTCATCTCTAAAAAAAGTAAATAAAATTAGCAGTGCATGGTAGTGCAGTAGCCCAAGCTAGGTACTAGAGAAGCTGAAGCAGGAGGATCACTTCTCAGGAGTTTGAGGCTACAGTGAGCTAATGATTATGCCAGTGCACTCCATTCTGGGAGATGAAGAGAGATTATCTCTCAAAAAAGAAAAAAAAAAAAAAGAAAGAAAAGGTAAGAGAAGAAAAGAAAAGAAAAGAAAAGGACTAATTTGAGAAAAATGTAACATAAAACGGACACAAGAAGAAACAGTTGGGAAAAAAGTGCACAAAATATTCTTGCAACTTCAGTGATGTCACCATTAATTACTTTGTTTTTAATATTGCACTTTATAAAAAACATCAAATTTTATTTTATTTTTCATTTTAAATGAATTCATCCATTTTTGAGTGCTTATCTATTTTTCAATATCTTGGTTTCAGTTACCACTTTAAATAATTTTTATTGGAATGATAGGCACATTTGATGTTTATGTTGAAATTTTTTAGTTGCATTTTGCCTGCTATTTTATAATACATGTTTTTAGGTTATAGTACTTGAAATTTGTTTAATATTTAGTTTTCCTATTTCAAAATTTTCAGTAATCTTGAAGATTTCTAAAAATGGTCATTTTAACTATTTCAATAGTATGTGAAATAAGGTGCAACCCTATCTACATTATTATCTGGTCCTAGTTTTGAAATCACTAGTTTGTGTGGTATTGATTCTAGGAAATTGTATTGAAACTTTCCTTATGTTGTAAGTTGTGTTCAAGCGTTGTAAATGTATCATTTATCTATTCTCAGCTTAAGTGTAGGAATATATAAATTAGATAAAGTTTGCTGATTATGTTGTTCAAATGTTCTATATCATCACAAATATATTTATCTGCTAACCCTATCAGTTTCTTATAAAGGTGTATTAAAATATCTTTCTATAATTTTAGATTTCTCAATTATTTCCCCCCCCTTCCCTTCTCTTCTCTCTTGTCTTGCTCTGTTGTCCAGGCTGGATTGCAGTGCCATGATTCTAACTCACAGCAGCCTCAAATTCCTGGGCTCAAGGGATCCTTCTGCCTCAACCTCTTTAAGTAGCTGAAATTACAGACATGCACTACCACACCCAACCTAATTTTTCCTTTTTAATTGTTAAAAATTGTTTTATAAATTCCAATCTCATCTTGTTACATATAAATTGAGGATTGTGACCTCTTGTTCATTGTTCCTTTTGTTATTATGTAGTGACTCTTTTCATCCTTATTAAAGCTTTTGTTTTTTAAATGATATTTTGGACTCAATATTTTTCATCTATCTTCTTTTAGTTTACTACTTCCTTTGTGTATCTTTCTAAACTTTACTTTCAAACTTTCTATATAGTTTTCATTTTAGGGTTTCTCTTGCAAGCAACACAGAGATGAAATTTATCTGTCAGATATAGTCTAAGAATCTGTCTTTCCTTATGTAAGATTAATCTGACAAAATGATTACTGATATACTTGGGTTTACTTTTTACCATAGTATATACATTTTATGTTTCCCTACTTTTGTCATTTTATCTTTATTTTTCTCTTCCTTATATTGGATTGAGAAAAACGTATTGTCTTTTGATTCCTTTCTTGGCTTGGAAACTATTTAATATAGGTCTAGTCTTTTAATCATAACCTTAATATTTGATGTGAATAAATATATATAAATTTTTCTAACAATATCTGTATTTAGGGTGGTGCCACTAGCTCAGTGGATAGGGTGATGGCCACATACACAGGCTGGTAGGTTTGAACCCAGCCCAGCCAGCTAAAACAACAATGTCAATTACAACAACAACAAAAATAGCCAGGCCTAGTGTCGGGCACCGGTAGTCCCAGCTACTCTGGAGGCTGAGACAAGAGAATCTCTTAAACCCAAGAGTTTGACATTACTGTGAGCTGTGATGCCACTGCACTCTACCCAGGGCAACAGCTTGAGACTGTCTCAAAAAAAAAAAATTTGTATTTACTCAATATTTCTGTCTTTCTTCAGAACAAAATGGCCTTTATCCATTGAACACCAACCCCCACTCCAAACCTTGTAATTCTTATATAATCTCAGCTCCATCTTTTATCAAGATAAGAAAATGATTCTTTGAATAGATGATTTAATGACGTATTTTATAAATTTCACAACTCACCATTTCTGTTAAATTTCATAATTTTTCCTAGGTTCACGTATCTTCTGGTTAAACTTCACTATTTAATAGTACTTTTAGGTAGGATATGTGGAGGGGGGTAAATTAGCTTAATCTTCATGTGATGGCAAATATCTTTATGTTGCTCTTATCATAATAGTATAGCTAGGTATGAAATCCTAGGTAGGGTCATTTTCTCTCACCCCCTAAAACAATTAGGACATTGCCTTAAGCAGTGGTTCTCAACCTTCCTTATGCCGCAACCCTTTAATACAGTTCCTCATGTTGTGGTGACCCCAACTATAAAATTATTTTCATACACCTGTATTTGTACAGGGTGTATGTGATGGTTTTAGGCAACCCCTGTGAAGGAGTCCTTCAACCCCCAAAGAGGTCGTGACCCACAAGTTGAGAACCGCTGCCTTACAGAATCTATGATGCTATTGAAAAAATTTGGTTTTAGTCTGTCATTCATTTATACTTAATCTGTCTTTCTTCCTGGAGACTTAAAGCCATTGACTTTACTTTCGTTACTTTGTGATTTCGCTATGGCATGTCCACTCACGTTTTTAATCTTACCTGGTACTTGTAGTACGTTTTCAAATGGTGGCCTCTTGTATTTCTTCAATTCAGAAAAATGCTCAGCCTTTACCTCTTCAAATACTGCTTTTACACCATCAATACCCTAGTATGTATTCTTATAACAGATGCTGGAAACAATCTTTTCTCCATATCTATGAAAAGCTCTTTCCTGAGTTTTAATGTATTTACCTCTCTTTACTGCATTTCAGGGTACTTCCTCAGTGGGATCTTTGCATTTATTCCCTTTATTATGGCCATTGTAAGCTTTATTCGGTCTGTTAACTGTTAATATTTCAATGGATATATATTTTATATTTTTGGGATTTCTCATTATAATTCTAATTAATTCTTTTTAAATATCCATCTACTTGTGTTTTATTCCTGCCTGCTTATTTCTTTGTGTGTTCTTTCTAATAACATCATCCTTTCATTTACCTTTGTGAGGCAGTTTAGTTTCTTCTGGAGTGAATGTTTGTCTACAGTTTGATTTTATTGGCCACTTTCATAGCATTAGACTGCTTTATGAGGTTTGGAATTTAATTTGCAGGTTCAATTTAAGTGGGAAGTTTATCTTTTATTTCTCTCTCTCTCTATTTTGCTGTCTGCTCGCTCTTCCCCATCTAGTTATTTTGAAGTTGCGTTTCTCAGCATACCCCAAACCCACAGGGTGGAATAAGATTTTGTATTATAAATTATAGACCTTCTATTACAGAGTAAACTAAGACTGTTCACAGTTCCTCCACAAAACCAGTGGATAATCTTGGTTTTTTTTCCTGGGACTTCCTTTTGCTGTTATCATAGGTTTTCTTTTAGCTTCTTCTGATTTTCATCTCCTATTTCAGATTTCTAAGTCTTACTCTTTCTTGATTTACTCCCTTCTCATAGTGAAGCCTTTACTCTTTGGGAAAGAGTGCAAGGGAGACAAATTTTAGAGAATTTCCCTTCCGAAAAATATCATGATTCTTTTTCTTTCTTTCTTTCTTTCTTTTTTTTTGAGACAGAGCCTCAAGCTGTCCCCCTGGGTAGAGTGCCATGGCGTCACAGCTCACAGCAACCTCCAACTCCTGGGCTCAAGCGAGTCTCCTGCCTCAGCCTTCCAAATAGCTGGGACCACAGGCACCCGCCACAATGCCTGGCCATTTTTTGGTTGCAGCTATTGTTTGGCAGGCCCAGGCTGGATTTGAACCCGCCACCTTAGGTGTATGTGGCTGGCGCCTTAGCCCCTTGAGCCACAGGCACCGAGCCAATATCATGATTCTACTCTCATTTTTCATTAATATTTTAATTTTCCTTAGAATTTAAAGGTATTACTCTATAGCTATCTAGCTATTTGTGTAATTGCTGAGAAATCTGATTCTAATTTTATTTGTAGTATTTTGCATGCATGACTTGCTTTTTCTCTCTATAAGATTTTAGCCTATTGATATCCTGATCTTCTAAAATTTATAATGATATATCTTGGTGAGATCATTTCAGTAGCACTCCGTGTGAAATTCAATATGGAAACTCATATCCTTCAGTTCTATTTTTTTAATATGGCTTTGAGTTACTGACAAAATGTATATGTCAGTTCTAGGATATTTTATTGTATTTTTAAAAATGCTCTTCACTCACTTTCTGGTGTTCCTATTAATTGGATGTTAGATTTTAATCTTTAGGTTTCTTATCAGTTATTGTGAATGATGCTGCTGTAAACATGGATCTTCAAGATCCTGCTCTCACTTCTTTGGGGTATATACCCAGAAGTGGAATTGCTGGATCATATGGTAATCCTATTTTTACTATTTGCATGGATTATTTTTTTTTTCATCCTTTCCCTTTCAACCTATTTGTGTCTTTAGATTTAAAGTAAGTCTCTTGTGGACACCAGATAGTTGGATCATGTTTTTTTTTTAGCTATTCTGACAATCTCTATTTTTTGATTGAAAAGTTTAATTTATTTAGGTTTAAAATAATTACTGATAGGAGGAACTTAATGTCATTTAGCTATTTTTTTATATGTATTATTGCTTTTTTGTCCCTCATTTCCTGCATTGTAGTCTTCTTTTGTCTTTAGTTGAATTTTTTTCGTGGTGAAATGCTTTAATTTCCTTCTCATTTCTTTTTGTGTATATTCTATAATTATTTTTGTGTTACCATGGGGATTACATTTAACATCTTTAAATTATAACAGTCTAGCTTGAATTTATACCAACTTAACTTCAATAACCAAAATAATCTGCCTCTTTACAGCTCCATGCTCAGCTCTTCCAATTATTAATGTCACACACAAAAATACATCTCTATAACCTGTGCATCCCAAAACATAAATTAGTAATTGGTTTTGTAAATGCATTCATCTCCTAAATGATACAGAAAATGAAATATAGAGTTACAAGCCAAAGTTGCAATAATAGTAGCTTTTAGAGTAATAATTGTGTTTTTGATGTATTAGTTTCTTAAGTAGAATACCAAAAGTGGAGTTATGAATTGTTGCTACCATAATACTAATTTTATTTTTCTTTCTTTCTTTTTTTTTTAAAGGCAGTTTTATGGTCCATTGCCTGGGCTAGAATGTGGTGACATCATCATAGCTCAGAGCAACCTCAAACTCCTAGGCTCAAGCTATCCCCCTGTCTCAGCCTTCTGAGCAGCAGGGACTATAGGCATACACCACCATGCCAAAATAATTTTTCTATTCTTTTGTAGAGATAAGGACAAGGGAGTGTGGTATGTGTGTGTGTGGGGGGGGAGGGGTTGCTGTGTTGCTCAGACTGACCTCCAACTCCTGGGCTCCTCCCAGGTAATCCTCCTACCTCTGCCTTCTAAAGTGCTAAGATTACAGGTATGAGCCACCACTGTGCCCAGCCTTAGTTTTTATAATTGCCCTTATATTTATCTTTACTTCAACCCTTATTTTTTTTAGTGGCTTTGAGTTACTGTCTAGTGTCCTGTTATTTCAAACTGTAAGACTTCCTAGTATTAATTGCAAGGCAGGAGTACTGGTACAAATAAATTCTTTGTACCTTTCTCTTTCTCTTCTCTTGAAACTTCCAAAATGTATATGTTGACCTGCCTGATTATGTCCTCCAGGTCCTTTAGGTTTTGTTTACTTTTTTCATCTTTTTCTTCCTTTTCCTCAGCCTTAATAATTTCAATTGTCCTATCTCCAAGTTCACTGATTCTTTCTTCTGCATGTTTAAATCTGCCTTTGAATGCTTATAGTGAATTTTTTATTTCAATTATTATACTCTTGAACTCTAGAATTTCTTTTTGGTTACTTTTAGGTTTTCTCTTTTTATTGATATTTCTATTTTGTTCATACACCATTTTCTTGACTTTCTCCACATCTTCTTTTAGTTCTTTGAGTATATATATATATAGTTGGGGATTCATGGAGGGTACAAAGAATTAGGTAACACTGATTGCATTTGTTAGATAAAGTCCCTTCTTTGAGCATATTTAAGACAGCTGTTTCAGTCTTGGTCTAATAGTTCTGGTCTTTCCTACTAACACTTGGGTTTATTTTTTTGTTTGAATGTGTTACATTTTCCTATTTCTTTGTATGCCTGGTAATTGTTTTGTTGAAAATTGGACATTTGAATCTAATAATGTCATAATGCTGGAAATAAAAATTTCCCCTTGCCCCAGAGTTTGCTGTTTTTCATTTTGTTTTTGATTGCTTGTCCTCAGCCAAGGATCAGCCGTAGGTGTGAACTCAGGTCTCAGGTATTTCTGACCCTGTGTCTTTCCCTAGGCACGGCTCAATGGCTTTCTACAATAATTACCCTTGGATACAGAGTTGCTTTTGAATGTCTTAGTCTTTAATGTCTGGCTCACAAAAGTGAAAAAAGAGAAAAATGAAGGGAAGGCACTGGCCCTTTAACTCATCCCCAGGCAGTTGCTTTGGCTTGAGGAGGCAGGGGGCAGGCGGGACTTACCATCTTGGGGCAGCTGCCTGGCTGGTGGGGCAGCAATGGCTTCTTTCTGATCAGAAGCAGCAATCAGAACACTGATTCCACAGTATTTAGAGGACGAATATTTGGTCCTTACTTCCCAGTTTGGCTCCTTCAAACTACAAGCAAGCTGCTCCAGGAACAACTGCATAGCTGCCTGCAGAAGGCCATTGGACGGAGGGTGTGTAGGACTGCTGAGCTGGGATCTAAAGTTGACAGAAATGAACTGCAGTGTACCCTCCAAGACTTCCCCCTGGAAGTTGCAAGGCTTCAGTAGACTGAAGAATTTCAACATAGTTGCGTCAGATGGATTCTGTCAGTGCAATTGTTATATCTAGGTGGGGAGACACATTCTTGGGGCTTTCTATGCCAACATCTTTCCAGAATCCTCTCCTTTTTTTTTTAATGTCTTTTTATGTAAGAGGGAGATAGAATTTTTATGTTTATTCTATGGGTTTTAATAATTATTTGGTTATTAATTTTAAATTTAATTTCTTTGTCAATAATTGTATAGGTGGGTGGAGTCTCCTTAACTCCCTGTTTATCAACAGTGTGAATCCTTCTGTTAGACTTTGAGCTGGCTGAAGTTGACAGAGATGAACTGTAATGTACCCTCTAAGACTTCCCCCTGGAAGTTTCAAGGCTTCAATAGATTGAAGAATTCTAACATAATTACGTCAGACAGATTCTGCCTGTGCAATTGTTTTCTAGGTGGGGAGACACATTCTTGGGGCTTCCTATGCCAACATTTTTACAGAATCCTCTCCTTTTCAATTTTATTTTTCAGTAACTCAGCTGCCTGGGGAGGTTGGAGAAACAAGGGAAAAAGTCAGTGGGGATAATTTCAGTCTTTTGGTCCCGAAGGGCAATTCCTTTTCCATATCACTGATTTCTTATCTTTGAGGAACATGGGTCATCTTGGTGACAGTGAAGACCTATGGCCTATGGATACATTTTTCACTTTCAGTTGCTTTATTCAATAAATGCAAAAGTGATTCTTGACATAATGCCTCTCTTTTCTTCTGTGGTCTAAGTCTTTTTTTAGATATACCCCACCCTCTTAGAAAATCAATAAAATACATAAATACTGTAGTGTCCCCTACAGCTTGGCTCCTTTCCTCTTATGCCAACTTTTAAAACTATTTTACTATGGAAAATGCAAAAATGTAACGCATACACAAAAACTGGACAAGTTTATAATAGTTTCTTCTATATCCATCTTCAGGGTCAACAATTATTAATTCAAGGCCAGTCTTATTTCATCTGGTCTCTTGCCTACACATCTTCACTTTAATTTTGAAGTAAATCTCAAATACACTATTATTTCATCTGTAACTATTTTGAAATGCATCTCTAAATGATAAACTTTAAAAGTGATAAACATGGCGGCACCTGTAGCTCACTGGATAGGGTACTGGCCACATACACCAGGACTGGTGGGTTTGAACCAGGCCCAGGCATGCTAAAACAACAATGACAACTGCAACAACAACAACAAAATAGCCAGGCATTGTGGTGGGTATCTGTAGTCCCAGCTACTTGGGAGGCTGAGGCAAGAGAATTGCTTAAGCCCAAGAGTCTGAGGTTGCTGTGAGCTGCAACGCCACAGCACTCTGGGTGACAGCTTGAGACTGTCTCAAAAAAAAAAAAAAAGATAAACATATTACACTTAGAAAATTAACTAGACTTCTTAATATCATCAAATATCCTCAGTCTTCAAATTTCCAATTGTCTCCTACCTGTCATACATGTGTTTTTGTGTGTTTGCTTGAATCAGGATCCAGGTAACTTCCACGCATAGTGATTGATCAATATGTAAGTTTTCTTTTAATCTACTGGTTTCCCTTTCCATCTCTTTTATCCTTGTAAGATTTTGTTTGGTTAAGAAAATGGGTCATTGGACGGTGCCTGTAGCTCAAAGGAGTAGGGCACTGGCCCCATATGCTAGAGGTGGTGGGTTCAAACCCAACCCCAGCCAAAAACTGAAAAAAAAAAAATGGGTCATTTGTCCTCAGCAATTTTTCAAAGTTCATGGCTGATTTTGACTATTATATAGTTTATCTGATATGTTCCTCTGACTTCTGTAATGCTTGTGAATTGGTAAGACTATAGGCACTTTTGTATTTCTATAAAAGACTTTTCTTCCCCAACCTCCCTTTTTTTGTGATATCCGCAGATGTCATACATCTTTAATTGCCATCAGAAAGTTATTCATCTTTCCTCCATGGTAGCTGATCTATTACTTTTGCTTGCATCAGCTTTCCAGTCCCAAGGTATGTCATGATTGTTTTGAGTCAATGACAATAATCTTGTTTTTCCTTGCCTCCAATTATTGAGGTGACTCAGTCCTGACAAATTAAATATAAGGAGTTTATTAGTGTGAACAAAAGTTGTCTGAAGGCCAGGTTAGGTGGCTTGGGGAGGTGGGGGCGGAGGCGGCCAGGGAGGGATTGCCTGAGCTAACCCATTTGAGACCAGCCTGACCCACAGCGAGACAGAAAAATAGCAGGGCATTGTGGCAGGTGCTTGTAGTTTCAGTTACTCAGGAGGCTGAGGCAAGAGAATTGCTTGAGCCTAAGAGGTTGAGGTTGCTGTGAGCTATCAAGTCACAGCACTCTATTAAAGCTGACAAAGTGAGACTCTGTCTCAAAAAAAAAAAAATACGTTCTCTGAAAGAATTTGGAGGAAAGAGACTTTAGTCAGTGAACAGTTTACAAAGAGTGGGGAGAGATCTGGATAACCTAAAGTGTATTCTAGACAGCAGAGAGTTCAGATTTTTCCACAAAAGTTCTGCAGTTCGTGCAAATGTAGGATTAAAACCCGCTTAGTTCCAATTGGCCAAATTACAAGAGTTCTGAGTGAGCTGAAATCTAATTGATTGGCATAACTGAGACCTGATTGGTTGACACAGCTGAGATCTAATTGGTTGACATAGCTGAGACCTGATTGGTTGACACAGCTGAGACCTGATTGGTTGACACAGCTGAGACCCGATTGGATAACATAGCTGAGACCTGATTGGTTTGACACAGCTGAGCACTGACTGGTTGACAAAGCTGAGACTTGATTGGTTGACACAGCTGCACTCTGACTGGTCAGTTCAGGAGAGTTTTGAAAATCTCAGAGTTAAAAGGGTCCAGGTTTTCAGAGGAAACTCAGAATGTGTACGTGACTTCTGGGTTGCAAATGACGGTTTGGGTCTATTTTAAACTTAGAATTAACCTCGAAGGGTTGGCTTTTGAGTTCATATTTGTTCACATGAGAAAAGAATTTTTTCTCCATCGAAAGATGAAAGTGGGGGCGGTGCCTGTGGCTCAGTGAGTAGGGCGCCGGACCCATATACTGAGGGTGGCGGGTTCAAACCCACCCCTGGCCAAACTGCAACCAAAAAAAAAAAAAAAAAAAAATAGCCGGGCGTTGTGGCCTGTAGTCCCAGCTACTCGGGAGGCTGAGGCAAGAGAATCGCCTAAGTCCAGGAGTTGGAGGTTGCTGTGAGCTCTGTGAAGCTTCCACGGCACTCTACTGAGGGCAATAAAGTGAGACTTTGTCTCTTAAAAAAAAAGATGAAAGTGCAAGAAGACTTTTTTTCTTTTTTTTGCTCACTTCTTCCTGTTTGGAATACTGCTGAAGTAGAAAACGATGCCCGGTGCTACATTATCTATATGACCTCAATCTCATTTTTGTTCTTTGTAAGTGATCTCTTTATATCTTGAAACTTTCAGAATTTCCTCTTGTGACTAATATTCTTAAATTTCACTATAATGTGGCTCGGCGCCTGTAGCTAAGTGGTTAGGGCACTGGCCACATACACCTGGGCTGGCGGGTTTGAACCTGGCCCAGGCCTGCTAAACAACAATGACAACGACAACAACAACAACAAAATAGCCGTGCAGACGTTGTGGCGGGCACCTGTAATCTGAGGCAAGAGAATCACTTAAGCCCAAGATTTGGAGGTCGCTGTGCACTGTGATGCCACAACAGTCTACCCAGGGTGACAAAGTGAGACTTTGTCTCAAAAAAAAAAAAAATTCACTATAATGTATCAGTTCTGCTCCCCCATCGTATGTCTTGTTTGGCACCCCATGAACCATTTAAGGAAAAAAAAATTCCCAAATATTCTTTTCTCTCATGTGGAGCTTCCTATTTTCAGTATGGACACTTCAACTTCTTTCTTCCATGTCTCCGGTTTTTAAGATTTATTTTCTTTAATATCTGATTCTGTATTCTTCTGAGAAAGTTCTGCAGTTTTTCCTACACCAAGTTACTCTTTAGTTGTATCCATTTTGTTATTTAACAATCAATTGTGTTATTTATCTCAATTGCTATATGTAGATATTTCTGCATTTTTACAATGATTTCTTGTTCTTGCTTTATATTCTGTTTTTCTTCTCATGTTTCTTGGGAACTTGTGCTACTCTTTGAGATAATGTGCATTTGGATTAGATTGAAAACCAGGCCCTAGTTAGTCTGTGCACCTTAGTGTGTGAGTTTAAGGAGAGATGAATGAAAGAACCTGAGAGCTGAAAGACCAGACCTCACAAAACTAATACTAACCACTGTTGCCAATCCACCCATCCCTTCACTTTGTCATGAGCAACTACTGTATTTCCTATTTGTTTATTAGCTTTAACTTTGGAACTTTGTGTAATCCTTTTTCTTTTTTTTTGAGACAGTCTCACTTTGTTGCCCTGGGGAGAGTGCTGTGGCATCACAGCTCACAGCAACCTCAAACTCTTGGGCTTAAGTGATTCTCTTGCCTCAGCCTCCGAAGCAGCTGGGACTACAGGCACCTGCCACCGCACCCAGCTATTTTTTTGTTGTTGTTGTCATTGTTGTTTGGCAGGCCTGGGCTGGGTTCAAACCCACCAGCTCTAGTGTATGTGGCTGGTGCCCTAGCTGCTGAGCTACAGGCCCTGACCCAACTTTGTGTAATTCTTGTTCTCACTTTTCTTCTGCCTTTTAAAGAGTTATTTAGTTTCTCTGAGCAATGACCTAGGCTGATTAACGTTTCTGAGATTATTTGCTCTTGGTAGATGAGATTTTCAGCAGTTTTCCATATTGTTATAGTGACAATACAATTATCCAAACTGAGACACTTTTGACTGTAATGTAGAGACAAGTAGGGAAAATAGATAAGCCTCAAGACTTTCCTGGACAAATTGAGTTGTGTGATCTCTCTATTTTTTTTTGCAGAGACAGAGTTTCACTTTATCACCCTCAGTGGAGTGCTGTGGTATTCCACAGCTCACAGCAACCTCTAACTCCTGGGCTTAGGCAATTCTCTTGCCTCAGCCTCCTGAGTAGTAGCTGGGACTACAGGTGCCTGCCATAACACCCAGCTACTTTTTGTTGCAGTTTGGCTGGGGCCAAGTTTGAAGGGGCCACCCTTGGTATATGGGGCCAGTACCCTACCCACTGAGCCACAGGCACCGTCTGAGTTGTGTGATCTCTTAACATTGATTTTCAACCTCCCGTATGAGATGGGGGAGGTCCCTTGCACATGGTAGGTATTCCAAGATGTTCATTGAACACTGAGCTACTCTTACAATTTATACACATCATCTACCTCCTCTATCTGGCTTAACTTTTGTTAAGAGATGAATCTGATTTCTGTGAGACCAGTGCCATCTGGACCATGCTAATAACAATGTTCTGACATTTATTCTCATATCAAGCCTGGCTGTTTTTGTGTAGTTTTATGTTCATTCATAAAACTCTCCTCTGCGTTTTTAGCCTCTATTTAATATCTATCTATCTAATATCTTTCTATATGTACACCCACTTATATATCTACAAAGTTTTATTACAGAGCATTCATTTGCTCCTTCCTCACATTTAATTCTTTCTTGTTGAGCAAGTTATGCTCTTCTTATTGCTGTTGTACACCTTTATGTCCTGTTCTATATTAACTCTCCAAGGTTTCACCTAATTTTGTAATCTCAGCAGGAACAAGATATGCAAAAGGAAATGAACCTGTGAGTTATTGGTTCTTTTCCATTTCATGATTGTTTCTCATTTCATCAGACATTCTAGGACATACTGCAAAGACCTGCCATCCCCCACACTTTTCCAACAAACATTAACAAAGCAAGAACACCAGCATTAACACAACTTGATGACTTCTGTGATGTTATGTATAGAAATATTGAAGCGTATGCTTGTTTAAAACAAGAAAACAATTTGGGTTTTATTTTGTTTCTTTGAAAGTAAGAGAAAAATTTGAAGGTGGATATAACTTGGAAATTAGAGCAATGTAATGAAGCACAATGAATTATTCTTACTAGTTCTCAAGTATAATTTATTGATATTAACATGGTCCATAGGGCACTGGTCTCACAGAAATCAGATTTATCTCTTAACAAACCTTAAACGTAAATCAATATTAATTTACATAGTATTTAATCTCCACCAAAGGGAAAAAGGAAAAAGAAAGAAAAACCTATACTTATCTATTCTTTGAAAACTTTAATAAAATGTGCCATACTTATAAAAGAGAGTGTCCATAGTATAACATATATGTATACCACATTTGTTCTTAAAAGAAATGTCATTAACAAGTATTCAACTGGTTCTTTTTTCTTTTTCTAAGGACTTGAATTAACTGTGCCATCTATTCTCTTGCCCTCAGGGTACAGAGATTCTTAGGAAGAATTTGATGAGATTAGGGGTGAGTAGAAGTTTCCTAAATATTTAGGTAAGACAAACATAGTTTATGTAGTTTATTTTAATGTTCTGCACAGTTGAATATAGCATACATGGGAAGCACTAAGTAAAAGGTCTATCTTTTTTATATAAACTTTATAAAAATAGTAGAATATCCAAGTCTTCCTATCTTGGAAGTATGAGTTGAGAGGAGACTTCATGGCCAACACCACCATCATCACTTTTAGCATTTGCATTACACTGTGGGTGCAGTCAATCTGATCATTATCTATTACGGTATCTGATTCCTACCTCTGGAATTGCTTTGTTGGATCATAAAACCTTTTAGATATTTAGCTATTATGTGCATAATCCTGAGAAGCACAGAGGTTAAATGCTCCCATTGGGAACTGATGACTCCATGAAGGATCATGTCTATTTATTATTAGCACAGTTTCTGGCACATAATGTGTTCAAGAAAATGTCTACTGAATAAACAATAAACATTGAAAAGAACATAGGGAAGGATGATTCTAATACTTAAAGCTCAGCTAATACTTGTTCAATAGATTGACAAAAGTAATCAACCCATAATATCCTTGACCAAGGAGTGTGACCACTTTATGCTACATCACACAGGCTCTTGGTATCCTTCCTCCTCCCCCACCCATTGTTATTGCACTTGATTATATTGTTAGGGGTGGCGAATTCAGAGATTAGCAGAAAGAAGAGTGCCATTTTAATGAGATTCCTATTCTCCAAGTAAATGTTATTTAATTATTTTAGTTATGATTATAATGCTTATGATCTACCTAGCTGTCTATGAATTAAGAGCATGCTTACATTTTTTTTAAAGAGCATATGTAAGCTTGTTATAACTTTATTATGATATTCATCTATGATTCAGAAGTGAGAATCCCTAGTGTGAAATGTAATTCCCAATTATATATTGTTTTTAGGAGAAAATTTCAATGTCTTATAGTGATCTGCTCTATAATATTTGTAACCAAGGCGGAAACTTCATGGGCAACACCACCGTCATCACTTTTAGCATTTGCTTTACACTATGCAATGGAGTTATCACTCTCTTCAAACTGTTAACCAACTGTTAGATATGTGTTGCATAATCCTGAGAAGCACAGAGGTTAAATGCTCTCAGCTGGCAGATTGCAGTCAGGACTTCAGAGGGATCAAGTATTTAAACTATTAATCTAGATTCCTTATCCCCAGTAATTATAAGTATTACAGATTCCTTTCCTAATCAATGATTCACCTTTCTCTTGTTTGTATTTTCTTTTTCTTTCTTTAGATGATCTTCTTTCCTGTTTCACCCACCTCCTTTATCTTTGCTAACCTCAATGTTCAAAACATGAAAGAACAAGAGAACACTTGGGTGTTGTGTGATATGGATGGCAGAAGAGGAGGAGAAAGAGATAAAGTAGATCCAAATAATATTTTCATTTACAATTTCTCTAATTCTTCTATAGCATAATGAAGGCTTCCAAAGGTTTTGTATATAGCATAATGAAGGCTTCCAAAGGTGAATGTATATATGCAAATGTAAAAATTAAGTTATAATGTGAATACTGGGGGGGAGATGCAATTTCTTAATCTGAAGACCAAAAACTATATCAAAACAAAACCAACTCTGCCCATGTTCCCAACTATCATCTTTTTTGTTTTTGAGACAGAGCCTCAAGCTGTCCCCCTGGGTAGAGTGTTGTGGCATCACAGCTCACAGCAACCTCCAACTCCTGGGCTCAAGCGAGTCTCCTGCCTCCACCTCCCAAGTAGCTGGGACCACAGGTGCCTGCCACAACACTCAGCTATTTTTAGGTTGCAGCTGTCATTGTTGGTTGGCCACCCAGGCTGGATTCGAACCCACCACCTTAGGTGTATGTGGCTGGCGCCTTAGCCACTTGAGCCACAGGCACCGAGCCTATCATCTTTTTTTTTTTTTTTGCTATATAAAAAAATATTGTTCAGTTTTTCCTCTGTGATGTGTGTGCTTGCCTGTCTTGCATGGAAATGATATGAAGAAAGAGAGAAGAGGGACAGCACAGGATAAAATCCATTTTATAAACATGCTCCTCAATCCATAATGCCATCCCTTTTGGTATAAAGATCTCATTGTGCGTTTATATAGGCATACGAATACATACGTATGTTTATATAGACATAAGAGTAATGCGGCTTACTCCTTATTTGCCTTTTTCAGGTGGAACGGTGTAGCCCAGTAGGTACCGTAAGAAAGCAGTCTTCCAAGAGACAAAAGGATTCCTTAGTATACTTTTTATTACAGGATGAAGAAAATCTCGTGTATGGGTACAAGTCACTTTGAAAAATGAAAATTACAACAGACACTCCAAAGTTGGTAAAAAGCACAAATGCCATGCATGTTTCTTTAAAAAAAAAAAGGAAATAAAAAGTTCCAACCTAGTTATGCTTTTAATATTTTCGTATATCCTTGCGCCTCCGAGTTTTGTTGCCGCTCCTATTGTTTGCTTTTAATAGTTGTCACCATACCCCCCCCACCCTTAAAGGAAAGTAATTTATGTAGAAAGTGAGATCAATTAACAGATTCGATTTCATATATGCTCAAAAGGAGACAAGAGGAGTCATACTGGCCTTGGGGGTAAAGCCAACCATATTAACCGACCTCTTTTTCCAGCCCTGTGTATGTGTGACGTGAGGGAAGGATTTCTTTGCTACAGATGAGGGCCTCCCTCATTGTAAAGACAATTTATAGATCAATTATTAAATATGTACACATTTGGAGTTCAGTATGTCTTTCAGAGGGGCAGGCTGCAGCTTCTTCCGTTGACATGAGCTGAAATGGTTGTTAAAACCTGTGTGTTAGAAGAAAGGGGTGGGAAGCCGCCATTTGCTAAGCAGCAACTGATTAAAATCTCAGGGTTGAGACCATTCCCAGTATGCAAGAGTTTGCCAAGTACACATAATTCCTACTTCTGGTGTCTACTCTGAAGAGCACAGAGTGGAGGTTTGTCTGCCATTCCATTGGCAGTAGGATCTCTGCAGCTGCTGGTAAGCTAAGGGATAGTAGTGCATCACTCGGGTGGCGGGGGCCAGGGACACACGCTGACTGGAGAGGTCAGCGGCGAGCTCAGCCCGATGGCCTAGTCTCGTCAGGCGGAGCGCGGACCCTGCCGGCCTCCGTTCTCTTCCGCTTGCTTCAGGTGCAGCGCGGATCCCTCCGCCGCAGCGTGCGCTCCCGGTAGCGCTGCGAGTTGCTTTTCAGCAATACCCGGATGGAAGTGTAATGGCCGCCATCAGGGACTCGCAAGCCATGGGGACCACGCCAGGTATTCCCCGTGAGCGGGACCGCCCAGACCGGTTATGATGCTGGAACTTTTAGAGGGCCAGCCAGCGGGCAAAGGGCGAGCTTGTTGGGGCGTGAGGGTTCCCCAAACGAGCCCAGGGACCCGCCTCTTAACGATAGGAAGCGTCTGTTAAATAGTCCCGGCCATCCAGCCCCGCTTCCGCCTAACTTGCCCTAAAGTTTTTCTAGAGAAGTCGATCTTTTTTGTCCTGCGCTTTCGTAGGTTGCTAGAGTTAACCTTTCGCTTCTCAACTCCAGTTTGTTTTACGTCCGGTGTTTTGGAACTCCACTGCCCTTCCCATCTAGGCGCCAGGCAGTGTGCCTCCGCGCTCCCCGCGGGACAGCGGAACCCCGGAGGAAGGGGCGGATCGGGCGCGGTGTTTGGGGCGAAGCGGGGCGCGCGGCGCTCGAAGCTCTGTCGGCGGGCTCCGCGGCTGGTGGAGACAGCATGGGCACCCCTCAGACCGCACCCCTCGCGCTGTAGGTTCGCAGGCCCTACTCGACGGCGTCCCTATTGGGGGCCCAGTCTATGGTTATTTGGGGCCATTTTTTGTAGAGATGTCCCGCTCCCTGGTGCGCGCCTTCTCTTTCAGAGTTGACCAAAGGTCGTCTTCTCTGCAGACCCCAACCACACCCACTGGCAGATGGGTTTCTTTGTAACTGGCTTTCTCACATGTAGGGTCCATTTTGAGTCTGTGCTTAACATGGTTTCTTCATTGTCAAGTAGACAATCTTCATAGGTGGCTGTGGTAATTAAAAATAAATGGGGTGAATGTATATAAGGTAAAATGTTTTAAGTGGACCAGTGAAGCAGATGTAAATGTAAAGTTCAAATACAAAAGTTTAGGCTCAGTTTTCTTTTCAAGCTTAAATTTGGGGGTTATTTAGTGTTTGTGAGGTATATTAGTGAAAACAATGTTGAGTATGTTATCAAAAGTCTAAAAATCTTTAGAAAAATAAGATAACTCAGTGTTTAAAGAATTCGTAAGAATGTTGAACTTTATTCGGTTGTCACAGTGAGGAAACACGAAGACATGAAACTACCTTTGGGTAGGAATTTCATTAATTTGAGAGTCTGTTTGTTAGACCTCGTTAACTGATAACGGTTGAATTGGTTTTTTCTGCAGCAATGGGTTTGATTTGAGTGTACTATAAGGTTAGTATTCTCAGATTGGATAGAAAACATTTAAGTTGATTCAGTGAAATTTTTCTAACATTTTCAGAGTTTAACTGTAAATTTTACAGGAATGGATTCGTTATGTTTCAGTAAACCTATAGTTTCCTGACATTTATGAAGAGAGACATAACATTGAATTAACATTTTCAGTGTGTTAGCGTCTCATTGGAAAAGTAAGCATAGTAGACGTTGTTGATTTTTGCTATAAAAATTATAAATAAGATCATCCCTAGAAATAGAAACCACATCCAGATGTTTCCTTGTTGATGGAGTGAAAATAATGTAATTATCAATTAAAACATTTTATATATGGTTTTATGGAAAGATAAAAGGACAGCAACCACAATGAACACCTATTAGGTGCATTGATAATATATAAATTTATGAATGCTTGCAATTTTTACCATTGTCACACTTCAGATTGTATTTTTTCCCGTGTGGTAGTAGTATATTGTTATCCCAAAATGTCTTGAAATATTAAAGAGGAGGTATACTTTAGCAAAAATCTATAGTTTGACCCCAAAATATGTCTTAAAATGTCCTTTTAGTGTTTTTTTATTGTTTTCTTTTTGTAATTGTTTGGTATTATTTTCATTGAAGCATTGTGTGCTTTAGAGTACTTAATACAACTTTTTAAAAATGATATAACACTTGATTCTTGCCCAGATTGCTTTAGGTACTCTACTAAAAGTTTTTTGCAAAAGCTCTTCAAGAAGAGAAGAGTTTTAATATGATCTTGAAATTTTTATTATCTGATCTCAGGTGTGTAGGCTCATGGTGGGCAGTTTGCATGGGATGTTAGATACCAGAAGTGAGTGTTATGGGTTAGCATTGTGGTGATATGATAATTGGGTTGGAATCAGATCCAGATGTTAGTTCTAGTTCTGTGACTTAGGGCAAGACTGATTTTCTCTATCTTGTATTAATTGAAGATATCAAATTGTATTGATTTTCTAAACCCTGAGTTGTGACTTTTGTAAATGTATGACATATTATCAATGGTGCTGGGAAGTTTTTGTTTTCAGTTACTTTATACATCTAACTTGAGTATGAAGTATAGTTTAATCAATAGTTCAAGAACATTTTATTAACAATTTTTGCAATAAAAGTTTTAAAATCTTGGTCTTCATTTCCAGATATCATCTCTTCTTTTGATCACTGTTCCTGATTGTGGCATTGTCCAAGCATTAAATTGTGTGCCTTTTGTTCCTTGAAGAAAGAGGTATGGTAAAGATGGAAGTATTAGAATATGTATTCTATTAAGTAGTCACTTAATATGTTTTAATATCTGAGTAAATAAAATACAAGTGAAACATCTCTAATCCAAAATGCATAGTGTGAAACCCTTTGAGTGCTGACAAGGTGCACAAAGGAAATGCTCACTGGAGCATTTTGGATTTTTGGATTTGAGTTGCTCAATCTGGACAATACAAATATTCCAAAATCTAAAAAATTTGAAATCTGAAGCACTTTTGGTCCTAAGCATTTTGAATAAGGCATTACTCAACCTATACTTTTATATACATGAGTTTTCATAAGTTACAAATTATAGCGGTTTTTTGTGGCCAAAGTAAAATAAAATACACCTGGGTTTTCATTTTAATGTAAGCAAAAAAGTAATTTTTGGTTTCATAGTTTATTAACATTTTATTAGAGATGCAAAGATGATTTTTACTGTATCATCCTTCTGAAAATAGAGGTGGCATTAAGAGATTCTGGGTAATAAACCATGGAACAAATTTGGTAGGAAGATGTTTCAAAGCTAAATATATGGCCATAGAGCAGGGGTCCTCAAACTATGGCCCGCCGAGGACATTTATTTATCCGTCCCGCTGGGTGTTTTTGCCGCCGCTGCCTATGTTGCTTAGCAGCCCACTCATCCCGGGCCCACAGTCTGGCCCTCCAGCTGTCTGAGGGACAGTGAACTGGCCTCCAGTTTAAAATGTTTGAGGACCCCTGCATAGAATGTCTTGTCTTCTTGGTCTAGTAAGTGCAAAGTAATGCACCTAAAGAAAAACTATCTCCAGATTTTAAAAAAGAGGAAGATTCTCTAATAGATATTTATATTATAATTTGGAGTTAGAAGAAGAATTTGGAAGTTACTGTAGAGTTATGATTGGTTTCCTGGAGATAATAATCTGAATATTCCAGTGTGGACAGAAAAGGATAAAAACATCTGCTGTTAAATCCATGGTATTATAAGGAAAGCTTTGGAAATGCAATGGAAAATATTATACCTTTGTACAAAATGTGGTTTATCTACCCTTGCAACACAGGTATCTCTTGCTGTTTGTGTTAGATGGGTCCCGGGATCTTTGAAATCCTCCAATTCCTGGATACCACAATATCATAATTTCCCTCACCAGATGCAGTAAGCATACACATAACTGTAACCCTAAATTAGGAATAAAATAGCCAAAATAGATTATACTACCTTACATTATTCCTTTAGTAATCACAATCATATTTTCCCCTGAACTTCACCAGTGGACAGCTTTTTTTTCAGGGCCATTTTTCACAGTAGCACAAATTTTAAATTTTGTCAGAAATTACTGATAACTACAGTGAGACCAGCAAAGCTGAGTTGAGATACCAGGTTGTCATTTAGGTTCAGTAATTTTTTCCTATATAACATTTGTTTGACCTCTTACCATGAGGATCACGTGGACACAATGTTTTTCCTGAATAAAGCAGTAGGGCTAAGGGCTAAAAGTTTTTTATACAGCTTGAGCATCCCAAATCTGAAAACCTGAAATCCACAGTGCTCCAGTCTAAAAATTTTTGAATGCTTACCTGAGGCTCAAAGGAAATGATCATTTGTAGCATTTTGGATTTGGGATGTTCAGCTGGTAAGTATAATGTAAATATTTCAAAATTAAAAAAAAAAAAAAAGCTAAAATCTGAAATATTTTAGTCCCAAGCATTTTGGATAAGGGACACTCAGCCTGTACTATATTTGATGGAAACTACTCAGAAAAAGTGATATAATGAAGAATGTAATGAACATTACAAGAGGCTACTATGTGATGGCTGACCAAAATTATTTGGATTATTATATCTGGAAAAATTATGAGCGTAGTCTTGATTAAAAATCTAAAGTTGTGATTGCTATGGCTGCATGAAATAAGTGTCAGAATGTTGTGATGAAAGTGCGTGACTTGAAGCTTAGAAGAATTAAGTGGACTTCCCCTGCGTCTCACTTCATGAAGTACTAATAGCGGAAGACAAATGCTAATTTTATCGGAAGTCATGTAATTTCAGAATGTAGTAAAATCATCCTCAATTCTTCATTAAAATTGTATTGTTGAAGGTTGTGGTTGGTAGAAGATGATTTTATATGTATATAAAATATATACATATTTATACATCGTGTGTGTGTGTGTGTGTGTGTATATATATATATATTTTTTTTTTTTTTTGTCAACTCAATATATCTTCATTTGGGGAACGAACCCTCACTTATTCTGAGTGATTGGTGGGCTGTTAGTCAATCTTACAGTCTTCTAACCTAAGCCAGGTTATCCCTCATAACAGTGATTGTTACTCAAGCAGAGCCAGTCAGAGTCCTTTGGAATTGATGTGTGAACGGTAGTAGAAAGTTGTTAATCTGGGAGCGTCCAGTGACAGTCTTCCTCACGTGTGAGAAATCCATCTGTAGAAGGAGCAAGTAAAGCCATATGGAGATGAGAGATAGATGGCAATAGGGCCAGTTTCAGTGTTAGGGAACAGGGAAAAGTGGTACCTATGGTTTGCATCTGATTCTGTGAGTCAGATACCTTTGGTGTCCTTAGTCCCTTGGGTCAAAATTCTGTGTATAGAATGGTTTGAATTGGATTGCAGCAGAAGTATTTTGATAAATATATTGCCATTAGGAATTTAAGGTCAAAACTTTTAAGTTGATCATTCACACCATTCTGTAATTTGGCTCTTTCCTTCTTCACCTCATAAAAGATACTTTTTATTTATTCATCATTCATATATATAGTCAGTCCTTCATTCAATTAACCTGCAAACGTTTATTGAGTGTCTGTTATATACAGGTATGTCAGGAATTATATGTACTAGACTGAGATGGTACACTTTTATCTGATAGATGGAGAGTAGTGGTCCCCAAACTGTCTTGCACCAGGAACCAGTTTCATGGAAGATAATTTTTCCACAGATGGGGTGGGAAATGGTTTCAGGATGATTGAAACACATTATTACATTCATTGTGTACTTTATTTCCTTATTACTACATTGTCATAGGTAATGAAATAATTATACAACTTACCATGATGTAGAATCAGTGGGAGCCCTGAGCTTGTTTTCCTGCAACTAGATTGTCCCATTGGGTGGTTTTGAGAGATAGTGACGGATGAAGCTTTAGCCCTGCAGCTCACCTCCTGTCCGAGGACTGGTACTGCTTTTCTGCCTAGGGGTTGGGGACTATAATGATAGAGCACATTTTTATGTATTTAGGTTGCATAGATCAATAAGTATGTATTGAGAATAATTAGTGCCCTCTTAACATTTTAGTAATATATAAAAATAAGAGGACTTATTTGCCTTCTAAATGCTTATTGTTAATTAAGGTATAGAAATTGAAAGTAAGCATATAGAAAGTATGACAGCAATTTTCAGAGAATGTGATTTCTAACTCTCTTTGTATTTTAAACCTAACTCCAAATTATTGCAACCCAAAGTTTGCATGCTGTATGAAGTTGGCCATAAAGTGATTTAATCTGGAATTATAGGAAGCCAGATATTTGAGTTGGAAATAAGAGACTAAATCAATTAATGGTTTAGGTACCTGTGTGCCCACTGTTCTTGTTTTTTGGGAAAGGTAAATGAGAAATATTAAATTGAACTTATCTTTAAGAAGCTTGTAAATGTTTCTGGAGAGTTAAAACTTCAAAAATGAGATGACATAGCAATATAAAAATTTGTGATAAATAGTGGGCACTGGCTACCCTTCAAATCAGTGGTTCTCAACCTTCCTAATACCTCTACCCATTAATTCAGTTCCTCATGTTGTGGTGACCCCAACCATAAAATTATTTTCGTTGCTACTTCATACCTGTAATTTTCCTACTGTTACGAATTGTACTGTAAATATCTGATATGTAGGATGTATTTTCATTGTTTACAAAGGCATCATGACCCATAGGTTGAGAACTGCCTCTTTAAATGGATATTTGGAGAAGGGAGAGAATAATGTGAGCAGGTTTCATGCTCCTATAGAAGGCAGAATTTGAAAGGAAGTTTGATTAGTACTGAATTTTAGGTAGAGGGAAGGGGATAACATGCTGGTGAAAGGAAACTTTATGAACGAAGGAAAGAAAAGGTGGATGCATGGTTTAATTTTTAATTTGAAACTCCTTCATAATGGTATACAGTGCTTCCAGCCTACCTGAGTGGTATGTGACCCAGACACTAGCATTTTGAACATTTCTTGAATTACATTTACATTCTTAACCCTGTATTTGTTTTTCATTTCTTTTTTCTTTCTTTCTTTGTTTTTTTGTTTTTGAGATAGAGTCTTACTATGTCACTCTCAGTAGAGTGCAGTGGCATCACAGCTCACAGCAACCTCAAACTCTTTGGGCTTTAGTGATTCTCTTGCCTTAGCCTCCCAAGTAGCCGGGACTACAGGCACCCGCCACAACACCCGGTGTATATTTCTTTTTCTGTTTAAGTTGCTCATTAGGCCACAGTGATTTGAAGGGGACTGACTTTGATTATATATATAAATTGTATACAACTTTTTCTTTCACTTGTTTATAACATGATAAACATTAGTCCCTCAGCTATGAAACTTAAAATAGCTACAAGAAAAGTAAAGTTTTTTTTTTTCTCCCCTTTTCTCTTTTTTAGATTTCTTTTAGGCAGAATCTTGTATTTTTTAGTAAGTTTTTGCTGTTGAATTTAGTTTTATCTCCAATTGTGTATTTGTGTTGCACTTACTTATTTCAGCAGAAGCAAGGATTGAGTAACTCAAGGAATGCATTAATTTTTGTGTAATGTGACAAGTGAAAGAGCTACATGCTGGGTACTGATAGAGCTAAGAAGCTAAAATCATAGTTTTTTAGTTTTTTTAGTTCTTTGCTGTTTAACCGGTTAGAATGTAGTAAGTAACACATAGGCTCTTCCTTTTTAGACCCTATAGAATACCTTTGCTTTGTAATTGGTTGTAAAAAGTTGGCAAAAACTCTTCAGGAACAGTACCGTTTAGTTCCCTTCATTTATATTTTCCTATCCTTGGCATTTTACTTTGGGAATTATCCTTCTAAAATCTCTCTATACCTACTGTGTAGTTCCTAATCCATGTTAACATTGCCAGTTCTCTGGTTTCTCACTTTTTATTTGGATTGTCAGTCTAGTTTTTTTATTTTCTCACTCTGTCTTTACTCTTTCTCTAATTTATCTTGTCTTTAAGGGCCATTCTAATAGTATTTTATAGTTTGGTTTTTTTTTTTTTTTTGGCTGGAGCCAGGTTTGAACCCATCTCCAGTATATGGGGCTGGCGCCCTAGTCCTTGAGCTACAGGAGCCACCCATTCTAATAGTGTTTTAAAAATACCGCTTTTATGACTTCTCTCTCTTAATTAATTAGCAGTGGCTCCTATTTACCTTTCATAGCCAGTTCAGATGTGTCCTTTATACTCTGTCCTCACTTAACCTCCTTATTTCTTTTTCTTTTTTCTTTTCTTCAGTATTAAATATGTCTACATGCTTACTTAACCTCCTTATTATGCATTTTATCTTTAATGTAGACTCTGTGGTACCTTGGAAGAAAAATACTTTTCTTCCAGTGATTTTTTTTAAATTTTGATTTTCTGGTCTAGATTGCTTTTGCTTCTTTCCTACATGTTTAAGTCCTGCTCTTTTTCAAAGAATCATCACAAAACCTAACCTTTCTGTGAAGTAAATACAGTGAACATTGATCTTCCAGCTTTCTGTCTTAAGAAAGAGGCTTTGATTACAAGTAGTAGAAACCAAAGTGAGCTGGCTTAAGTTGGAAAGGGAAATTATTTTGAAGATACAAAGCTTTGTAGAATTCAAGGGTGGTACTGTACTGGCAGTCTTCGGTGACATTGTCCTCTTGGTTTCAATCAGGGTACTTAGATGATTCCTTATTGATTTGAGTTTTTGTTTTTGTCTTTTGCTGAATCATGCTATCATTCCTTTGAAAAAACCCCTTGTCTGTAGTTTTGGGGGTATCTTTCTATAGATTTGTTATGTGCTTATATACATATATGCTCAGAGAATCTTTCTTCCCAATTTAATTTGAAAATATATGCCCTAATCTGCACCTTCCCTGTTTTACCAAAAATTAAAAAAAATGATTCACAACAAATATCTTTCTTAGTCAGGTGAATACACATAGCTTTTTCTGTATAATTTTTTCATGTGGATGTTTATTTTCCTGTTCTTGGGCATTTAAGTGATAAGGATTGTATGTTGTAATTTTTTGGTAGAATAGTTTCTTAAAAGTGAAGTTTTGAGGAGCATATTAAATTGATTATTTTCAAAGGAAATATGTTTTACCATAGTGACTCAAACACTAGAAAACCTGAAAAGCCCAGAGACCATGGAAGAACTTACAAAGATAAAAGGTTTAAATATCGTATTCTTTGTGCGGTCTATGTAATCTGAAGGAGAAGCTAACACTTACAAGTTAATATTAGCTAATTCTGAACTGTTCCAGAACAGATAAAATGGTGGGAAATATTTCTGTTTATTTTATAAATTCTCTGTAATACCAACACCAAAATTGTTAGCAATTGCATAAAAAAATTCTAAAATTTGATCAGATCAAATCCAGACTTTTATTAAAGAATAACACCCTTGAAAAATGCAAAAATAGTTGAATGTTATAGTTAGTCACTATTCATTTTTTTGTATAGCATATATTTGATTGATGTTATAATTTTTAGTATTTTCTTTTAAAAAATAAAACAAGAGCAAGAAGCGTATTATTAGTTGAATATCATTTGTTTTCCGTAAGAAATATAAGCAACTTTTCATTTATATGACATCAATGTATACCCATAAATACTATATTCTGGTGGTACCAACTTGCTTTTTAGGTAACCTCATTTCTCACAAATTGTTAAACAAAAATATAAATGAAAACATCTCTTACAGTGTCAATTTATATAGCATGAGTAACATTCAACTCTTTCTTTGGAGTGTTATTTTTACTGTTACTTTGAGGCTAGTGTTAGAATCTTCTTTGCGGGGGTGTGATTGGGTACCTGTGAGTTGATGGGGAACAGAGCATTGAATAATTGGTATTTTGTTTGATCTCTATCTTTAGTGTCAATATTCATCCATTTCTTTCTGGCACTAAGTATATTATTTTGAGTTTGTTCAGGAAAAACTCCATTGGCTTATAACAGAAATGATTTGCTTTGTTAGAGAATTTTTTGTGCCACTTTCTGATAAAGGTTCATAGAAGTATTGTCTAAGGGCGAAGAGATTGCCATTCTTATAACATGCAAATGTAAGCTATTTGCTTGTGCTGTCATAAGGAAGTATGCCAGTGTGGAGACCATAGTGATTCAAGGACAGCATTTCAAGAAACATTGACCTTAGCAGAACCAGTAACCACTATAAACACTTTTATATGTGTATTCTTCTTGACTTTTTACTGAGAATTTATAGAGTCCATTATCTGTTTATCTGTTACCTATTGCTGTTTGAACAAATTTAGTCCTAATATGTCTCCTGTTTTCTGTTTTGTTTGTTTTGACTGAATATATTTTGGATATCTTTTTGGTAATAAATGTGGTTGTACAATATTGTTTTAAAATTTGGATAGTATTCTCTTAAATAGAAATAACCATAGTTTATTTAACCATTAATTTATTCATAGACATTAATTTTTTGACTTTATAAACATTGATGCCACGAACATCTCTGATTGTTATCTTTAGGATATGTTTCTAGAAGTTATAAGTCATGTATTTTCCCCCTAGGCTTTTTATATGTCTGTTGCAAATTGCTCTTTATGAAAATCATATTAGCTTATGTTTCTATCATTAGTGTGTCATAGTGCCTTTTTTCCTCCTCACTGACCAACACTAGGTATTAGAAATATATAAAGTTTTTTGCGAGCTGGTTAGCAATTTTCTTAGTATTTTAATTTGTTTTGAATTCTAGTGGTGTTGGGCATATTTTCACTTACATTCCTCTGGTGACTTTTTTCTTTTTGTTCTTTGCCCATTTTGTAATTTGCTTTTTATAATCATGAAATGTGTTTATATATAAAATACACATAATATATGTATGGTTTAAAGATAACGTAATAAAGCAAATACCTGCATGTGAACTATTTAAGTTAAAAAACAGAAACTTTTTCTGTTCCCCAGTGTGTTATCTCTGGTCATATCTTCCTCTCTGCTCCCCACCAGTATGAAACTACTATTTTAACTTTTGGTATTTTAGCAATTCTGTAAGTACCAAATTGGTTTTGAAAATTTGGTAGCAAGCCCAAATCTAGCTATGCAGAGAAAAGGTGACAATGCCACTCTTAGATGAAGGCCCCAAGAAGTTGAGGTAAACAAAGTACCTGGATCATAGTCTGGTAGTTTACCAGAGCCCCTAGGAACCTTAGGACTCAACTGTAATCAGAGAATCTGACATCCCTACTGTGTGGACTGGATATTGGATGTCTGCCAGTAAGTAGGATGCTCTGTAATTATGATATTTAAGCTCACTGTGACCTCAGCTGATCTGGATATAAGGACATAGATGGGAAAGCAGAAACATCCATTTATGTCAATACTTGTCAAATACAGGTGAGATTCTGCACTGTGCTCACATGGAGATTCTGTACTAAAGTTGAAAAGATGGTACAGTATCAGTGAAGTTTTGGTGATAGACATCCTCAATGTGTCTTATCTATTGATGTCCAAGATGTGTTATCTTTGGACTGACTGAAGCAATGTGATCTGAGGTCCAGCCATTATCCTGGGATTTCCCTTTACTGTTGTCCTGGGGTATTATTTACTTCTCTCCTCCACTTGATCTCCTGTTGCCTGTATTTTGTGTCTCTCCTTCTTGGTTTATTCTTACATTTTCATGGAATATACTTTCTAGTGACTTCTTGGGGAAGGATGTGTGACAAGTAAAGTTTTAGATTTTGCTTGTTTTCTTTGTATCCTTACACTCGATTGTTAACTTGGCAGAGTATTGACTTCCCAGTTGAAAGTTTTTCCTCACAATTTGGAGGTATTGCCCCTTTGTCTTAATCCTTCCGTTGTTGTTGAGAAGTCTAAAGCTGTCTATGATTTTGTTATATGATCTTTTCTGTTTTTCTCTAGAAACTTTTTTTTTTTTTTTTTTAGAATCAGAGTTTCACCTTGTTGCCCTCAGTGGAGTGCTATGGTGTCACAGCTCACAGCAACCTCCAGCTCCTGGGCTAAAGCTTTTCTTTTGTCTCAGCCTCCCCAGTTGCTGGGACTATAGGCACCTGCCACAACACCCAGCTATTTTTGCTGTAGTTGCCACTGCTTTTTTAGCTGGCCAGGGCCAGGTTCAAACCTGCCACCCTCGGTATATGGGGCTGGTGCCCTACCCACTGAGCCACAGGTGCTGCCCTTTCTCTAGAAACTTGTGGGATATTCTTTTGGCCTCAGCTGTTCTGAATCTCTGTGATGATGTGCCTTGGTTCATTATACTACGCACTTACTAGACATTTTCACCCAGGAAACTGATTTCCTATACTCAATACTTTAAAAATTATTTTGATGATGAATTCATCCCTCTTTTTGTTTGCTTTCTGCATTCCTATTAGTCAAATGTTACACCTCCTAGATTGTTCCTCTTTCTTAGTCTGTTTCTACTGTCTTTTAACTGTCTTTTTGTTCTCCTTTCTTTTTTTTTGAGACAATCTCACTCTGTCACCCTGGGTAGAGTGCAGTGGCATCCTAGCTCTCAGCAACCTCAAACTCCTGGGCTCAAGCAATCTTGTCTCAGCTTCCTGAGTAGCTGGGACTACAGGAACCCACTACAATGCCTGTCTAATTTTTTTATTTTTTTGGTAGAGGTGGGGTCTTGCTTTTGCTCAGAATGGCCTTGAACTCCTGAGCTCAGGTAATCCACTTGTCTTAGCCTCCCAGAGTGCTAGGATTACAGGCTTGAGCCAATGTACCTGGCCAAATTTTTTTTTTTTTTTTTGAGCCAGAATCTCACTCTCTTGCCACAGGCTAGAGTGCCATGGCATCATAGCTCATAGCAACTGCAAACTCTTGGACTACAGGTGCCTGCCACAACACCCGGCTAATTTTTTTATTTTTTAGTAGAGTCAGTATTTCTCTCTTGCTTAGGCTGGCCTGTCTGATACTCTTGAACTCAGCTCCTCAGCTTTTGTTCTGCTTCTATATGTGTGTGTGTGTGTGTATTTTATATATATATATATATATATTTTTTTTTTTTTTTTTTATTTTTTTTTTTGGTCTCACTATGTTGCCCTCAGTAGAGTGCTGTGGCATCACAGCTCACAGCAACCTCAAACTCTTGGGCTTAAGTGATTCTCTTGCCTCAGCCTCCTAAGTAGCTGGGACTACAGGCATCCTCCACAATGCCCGTCTTTTTTGTTGTTGTTGTTGTTGCAGTTGTCATTGTTGTTTGGCAGGCCCCAGGCCAGGTTCGAATCCGCCAGCCCTGGTTTATGTAGCCAGCACCCTACCTGCTAAACTATAAGTGCTGATTTTTCTTTATATTTTCTTATTTATAAGAGTTATTTTTTGTTCTGTTAAGGTTCCTTTTTTAATGACATCTTGTTCTTATATCCCTAAGAAATCAATGAGTTTTAAAGAATTTTTTTTTTTAGGATTTTTTTCTTAATGAATAGTCTCTGTTTCTAAAAAAGTTACTCTTTTCCATTTATTTTGTCTGTATCTTGAACTAGTGTTAGAGGATTTCCTTAGATGTCTGGTAATCTTTGACTTCTGCACATGACCGAGAAACTGATGGGAAGCTGTGTCAATCAATGGAGGGGCTTATAACACAGAGTTTTGACTCCCACTTTGCATAGGTCTTTGGGCCTGGTCAGGTTCTAGGATCTGGCCCAGTGCTTATGAAACTAGTGAAGCACCAGGATGTTTTTTTCTTTTCCCCCGATCTGTTGCATAAACTAATAAAAATAAATTACTAGAATAATGAGATTTTAGAATTGAAGACTTATAAGACACAAGTCTATATTTTTATTTGATCCAACAGACATGAACTTAACTCTAAAAATTGCTATCACATTTCCAAAGTACTTTTAGTTTCTGTACCTGTCTTGTCATGGACTGGTGACAGTTTGTGGACTATCAGCAGACTGTGTTTTAAGTAGCACTGTTATAGTCCAAGAGCCAGCCTAGAAGGGGAAAAGAGGGGGAGAGGAGTTAAGTGTTTTGTCTCATGTATATGTGGTCATTTATGGTTTAGGTATTCTACCCACTCTCTCACCTATCCCTCATCTCCCCTATTTCAGAGATTTGGATTTGCTCTTTGTAGAGAATAAACCTCTAGACTTTGGCTGTAGTAGGGTCACAGCAGTTTCCTAACATGATAGAGTGAGGAAGAGAATCTTAGTGTCTAAAAACTCAGGCAGCTTTCTTCAAATTATTCTAGCTTCCTTTTTTCTTCACTTCCTCCCATTTCAGAGTTACTTGATACTGTCAGTTCCTAGGCCTTTTGAAAATTAAAAGGATAAAATAGGTAAGTTCTTAGCTTTCCCCACTGTCTCCCTGGGATTATTTATCTGCTTTTCAGCGTCTGAAATTTTGTTGCTGCTGTTACCTCTCGTTTCTCATTGTTAATTTTTCTGTAAGGCCTTTTTTTATACAGTAGAATCTCTGTAAATTGTCCACTCAAGGGACCGTAATGAATTGGTTAGCATACAAAGGTAATCAATGTAAGGAACTAAGCCTAATGTACTGATAGGTACATGTGGTTCCTGTCTGGTCTACAAAAGTTAGGTCAACTTAAGAAGGTGTTCATTATAGGGAGGTGGTCAACTATGGAGGTTCTACTGTATTTGATGTTGTAGATGTTCCCTTTTTCTTAAGTTTTACTTTTTAACAACAATAATCAGGCCAGGTGTGGTGGCACATGCCTGTAATCCTAGCACTCTGGAAGGCCAAGGCCGGTGGGGATCACCTGAACACAGTTTCCAGGGCAGCCTGAGCCAGAGCAAGACCTTGTCTCTAAAAGTAGCTGGGTGTTGTGGCAGGTGCCTGTAGTTCCAGCCACTTGGGAGACTGAGGCAAGACAATCGCTAGGTAGAGCCCAAGAGTTTGAGGTTGCTGTGAGCTACGACGTCATGGCACTCTACCAAGGGTGACAAAGTGAGGCTCTGTTTCAAAAAAAAAAAAGGAAAAAACAATCAACTTAGTTGTAGATTTTATCATCCACAGGTATTTCTTCCTTATTATATTTTTTAGTTTTTTTAATGATTTAAATTGATTTTGCTGATGTATTCAAAACTTTTTTCTTCAAAGAGTACATATGCAGTGTAGTATATTTTCTGAATCTTTGCATATCTAAAATTGTGCTTTTCACTTACAGATGGGAGTTTTCCTGGATATAGAATTAACTCTTGGGTTATTTTTTTTTTTTCCCCTCAGAACTCTATAGATGTTATAGCATTGTTTTCTGCCATTTAAAGGTTGTGAAGAAAATGTTGATTAGTATTCGTATGATTAAAACTGTTATTGCTGATGAAAAATCAATACCTTTTTAGTTAATTCGCACCACCTTTCTATGTAGCATTTTATTTTTATCTTTTAAGCTAAATATTTTTAGGAGGATAATTTGTAGATACTGACTTGCCTGGCATTTGAGGAGCCTTAAAATTCAAGTCTTTTTTGAGAAAAAAACCCTGGGTATTGTTTTTTCTCTTGCTTTAAAAGTCATTTCTCCCCCATCTACTTTGCTCTCACTTTCATGACAGTCTCCTTTTGTTTGTTTGTTTGATATAATCTGTCAGGCTTACTGAGATTGCTAATTATTGTTTTAAAAAATATATTTTTTTTTCTTTTTTTTTTTTTTTTGAGACAGAGCCTCAAGCTGTCCCCCTGGGTAGAGTGCGGTGGCATCACAGCTCATAGCAACCTCCAATTCCTGGGCTCAAGTGAGTCTCCTGCCTCAGCCTCCCAAGTAGCTGAGACCACAGGTGCCCACCACACGCCCGGCTATTTTTTTATTGCAGTGGTCATTGTTGTTTTGGTGGGCCTGGGCTGGATTCAAACCCGCCACCTTAGGTGTATATGGCTGGCACCTTAACCACTTGAGCCACAGGCGTCAAGCCTTTTTTTTCCTCTTTTTTATTGTAATAACTTTCACTGTAGTTACTATTTTTTACTGGTGGATAGGAGAACTGGGGAGTAGTTTCTCTGAGTGTTCAGATTATTTTCCCTTTTTTGAGCTATTGCATCCAGTGATGTTTCTGCCTACTTACCTTTTTGGTGGCATTGGTATTTGAGATGAGTTCTTAGAGAATAAACCATGATTTTCCCAGTTCTTTGGTTAGGAGATGAAAAAGTTGAGAGTTAACCTATTTTTTTTTTCTCTAACAGTCTGAGATAATTACGTATGTGGACAAAGGACAGAACTCTTTTTTTTGTTTGTTTTGTTTTAATATAGAGTCTCACTCATTTGCCTTGGGGTTGAGTACTGTGGCTTCATAGCTCACAGCAACCTCAAACTCTTGGGCTCAAATGATTGCCTCAGCCTCCTGAGTAGCTGGGACTAGAGGCCCTCTCCATAATGCCTGGCTATTTTTTAGAGATGGTTGTCTCTTCCTCAGAGTGGTCCCGAACTCCTGAGCTCAGGCAAATCACCGGCCTCAGCCTCCCACAGTGCTAGGATTACAGATTGGAGCCACTGTGTCTGGCCAAGGACAGAACTCTTAAGCAGAGGAAGGTAGCATGGGTATGGGAAGATTCATCTTTGTTCAGAAGTAATTTCCTCTTTGTATGTCTCCTGACAGGTGGTGCTAAGAATCTCCTACTCTGTCTGGTCTCTGGACCCAGCTCGGAGCTCTGGATTCATTTTCTTCCTCCTCATACCTCTGCCTGAGTCTTCTGTCACCCAGAGGGCTCCTCCTGATCTTCCACGAAGCCTCGCTTTTTCTCCCAAGGTATGTTTAGGGGAGAAGGAATAGGCAAAATTATGTCTTGCATTTCCTTAGTTGGGGCACAATATGAATAACCCCTTGTGGACTTCCTCTTAAAAATGGTGGTTGGCAGTGAGTCAGCATTTGTTTTCACTCTTCACTTTTCACCGTGAAAGTGATGGCTCATGTCTGTAATCTTAGCACTACGGGAGGCTGAGGCCAGGCCGTTTCCTACCAAACATTTTGTAGTATGTATATAGAATGTTTTTGTAGTTCCTAGCCATTTTATAGGATTTTCTTTATTGTATTTTCTGGTTATTTCAGTGGGCTGTTGGAGGAGGGAAGAAATTGGATGGCTTAAGTTGCCATCTTGATGCAGGAAACTCTCCAGATTATTTTAATACTTTTACAAAATTGTATTATTTTAAGACTTGATGAGATGTTGGTTATGACGGTCAGTTCTTGTGAGGAATAATACATATGTGGAATGCAGTAGTTTAAAAAGCACATTTAAAACCAGTAATCATGTTGGTGGAGAGATTGTACTGTAATAAAAAGAGCATTTGCTAATATGTTGGAGGACAGAAATTATAGTAAAAGTTTTCTTTCCTTTTTTTATCTTGAGATGTTCATAATGTACAATATGTTTTTTGTCCATAGGTGGTATAAATCGTTATTATTATTATTATTATTATATCATGTTTGAGGATATGTTAGGCAAGATTCTCCAGAGAGACAGAACTAATGGGTTACATACACACACGCACAGAGGTGTAAGCTGCTTAACTATGAGAGCACATTTTGAGAAGTGTGTTGCTAGGAAAGTTTTTGTTGTGCAAACATCAGAGTATACTCGCAGAAACCTAGGTGGTATAGCTCCTATGCCATACCACTTAAAGTATAGTATAGTATAGCCTATTTTTTCTAGGCTAAAAAGCTATACAGCATATGATAGTACTGAATATTGTAGGCAGTTGTAGCATTATTTAAATATTTGCATTTTATATCAAAACATGTAAAAGGTACAGTAAAATTATATTATTAAAATCTTACAGGGTCACTGATGCTTATGCAGTCGTTACTGATGGAAGCCTTTTACAGCACATGACTGGATAGATAGATGGATGGATTGATGGATGGATGGATGGGATTTAGTACGGCGAGTGACTCAGAATATGGAGACTAAGAAATCCCACAATAGGCTGTTAGCAAGCTGGAGACACTGGGATGTAGTAGCATGGTTCAGTCCAAGTCCAAAGGCCTCAGACACAGGGAACCCAGTGGTATAATTCTCAGTCCAGGGGTAAGAACCTGGGGCTGCTGGTTGTATGTCCTGGAGTCCCAAGGCTAGAAAGCCTTCATTTCTGATGTCCAAATGTAGAAGGAAGAAAGTGTCTCAGCTACAGGAAAGAGAAAGAAGAAATTGTTTTTTCTCCTTTCTTGCTCTGTTCCAGTCCCCAGCCAGTTGTATCTTGTTCACCTCACTGAGTCAACTGACTGACATCATAATCTCCTCTGGAAATACCCTCATAGTCATAATCCAGAAGTAATGATTTTCTTGTTTTCTAGGTATTCCTCAATCCAGTCAAGTTGACACCTAAAATTAACCAGATTGTTTCCCTATGCTCTAAGTTGAACATAGTTGAAGATAAAATAGGCTTTGTAGAGAAATGTAAGGGCAAAAACCAAACCCAAACTATGTAAAATATGCAAACTGTCCTAAAGGTGTATTTTATGTCATACATTAAATAAGAAAAATATTGACTTCCACAAATTATCAAGCAGTTATCAAACTTAAGTAAAAGCTAAGTGGATTTCTTAATAATGTGATATTTTTTTACCAGCAATGTTTTACAATTTTTATTTTTTTTCTCCAGCAAAAATGTTCCTAAAGAAGCTTTTGAAACTTCTGTTTTTGAAGTTGGTGAGAATTGACATCAAAGCCTAAGATTAGAAGGCTATATTAACTAGTTTGATGTAAGCCTTCCAAATTGTATTTAAAATCAGTACATGGTACTCCATAAATGCATTAATGTGTACATGATCTATATGTTTATGCCTTAATAAAAAAAAAGAAAAGAAAGTCATGAAGGAAAAAAAAAAAGCCTAGGAGTAGTGCAGATGGGGTATCATGTGTGAAAGAGGACATAAGCAATGCTAATACTAAGAGAGTTTCTATCTGCTAGGCATCTAAAGCCTTTTGATACTCCAAAACAACAAAAGCATTTAGTGATTTTTTTATAATTGTATTTTCAATTATAAAAAAAGTGATTTTTTTTTTATAATTTTATAATTGTATTTCAAGCCATTATTAGGGAAGGAAGCTGTTGAACTACGTTAGATTTGCAGTAGGTAGAGTCTTTTTTTTTTTTTTTTGAGACAGAGTCTCACTATGTTACCCTTGGTAGAGTTCTGTGGCATCACAGCTCACAGCAACCTCAAACTCTTGGGCTTAAGAGATTCTCTAGCATCAGCCTACCAAGTAGCTGGGAATACAGGCGTCTACCACAGCAGCTGGCTCTTTTTTTTGTTGCAGTTGTCATTTTTGTTTAGCAGGCCGGGGCTGGGTTCAAACCCACCTGCCTTGGTGTATGTGGTTGGTGCCCTAACTGCTGAGCTACAGGCGCTTAGCCTAGAGTCCCTCTTAAGTTGTATCCCATACCCAAAAGGTGTGCCGTATACCCTTACATTGTGTCCATTAAGTGGGAGCACAACCAGTCCCCTCCGCCCCTCTCCCTACTCCCTTAATTTCACCCCTGCCAACTTGAATGGAACTGAGTTTTTCTCTTACATGGGAGTGTATCAGATCATCTATTGGCTTCTTATTAGTATTGAATACATTAGATGTTTGGTTATAGATTCTTGTGATACTTTACTAAGGAGAATGTGTTTCAGCTCCATCCAGGTTAATACAAAAGACATAAAGTCACCATTTTTTTATGGCTGAATAGTATTTCATGGTATACATATACCACAGTTTGTTAATGCATTCCTGGGTTGGTGGGATTTACGTTGTTTCCACATCTTGGTGATTTTAAATTGAGCTGTGATAAACAATCTAGTGCAAATGTCTTTATGATAGAATGATTTTTTTTTCTTCTGGGTAAATGCCTACTAATGGGATTGCAGGATCAAATGTGAGGTCTAATTTGTGTTTTTAGAGGATTCTCCATACATCTTTCCAAAAAGGAAAGTTTAGTTTGCAGTCCCACCAACAGTGTAAAAGTTTTCCCTTCTTTCCACATCCATGCCAGCATCTGCAGCTTTGAAACTGTGGGCTATTCTCATTGGGGTTAGGTGATATCTCAGGGTGGTTTTGATTTGCATTTCTCTGATGATTAGGGACAATGAGCATTTTTTCGTGTCTTTGTTACCCATTTGTCTGTCTTCCTCAGAGAAGGTTGTTTTCATGTCTCATGCCCAGTAATGGATGGGATTGTTTGTTCATTTTTTCTTGATTGAGTTCCCTATAGAGTTTAGTTATCAAGCCTTTGTCAGATTCATAACATGCAAATATCTTTTCCCATTCTGAAGATTGTCTCATGGCTTTTTTTTTTTTTTTTCAATTTTTGGCCGGGGCTGGGTTTAAACCAGCTACCTGTGGGCTACAGAGCTAGTGCCCTACTCCTTTGAGCCACAGGGGCCGCCCCAGATGGTCTGTTGGCTTTAAATAATTATGTCCTTAGCTGTGTAGAAGCTTTTCAGTTTAATTAAGTCCCATTTGTTCATTTTTGTTATTGCAGTTACTGCTGAAGTCTTCTTCATAAAATCTTTCCCCAGGCTGATATTCTTAAGAATTTTCCCTTACTTTCTTCTAGGATTTTTATTATTCCATTGTCTTAGATTTAAATCTTTTATCCATCTTGAGTCAAAATTTTTGTAAGCAGTGAAAGGTGTGGGTCCAATTTTAGTCTTTTACATGTAGTTACCCAGTTCTCCTAATACCATTTATTGAGCAGGGGTTCCTTTCCCTCCTGTATGCTTTTGTTTGGTTTATCAAAAATCAGATGGCTATAAGAGATTGATTTCATCTCTTGGTTTTCTATTCTGTGCCATATGTCTATGTCTCTATTTTTGTACCAATACAATGCTATTTTGATCACTGTGGACTTAGGATACAACCTTAAGTCTGGTAGAGTGATGTCTCTGGTGCTTTTATTACAAAAAATTGCCTTTACTATATGGGGTATATTCTGATTCCATAAGAAACAAAGAACTATTTTTTCCAGTTCTTCAAAGTATGATGTTGGTATTTTTGTTTTTTTGAGACAGAGTCTCGTGTTGCCCTTGGTCGAGTGCCATGGTGTCATAGCTCACAACAACCTCAAACTCTTGGACTTAAGCAATTCTCTTGCCTCAGCCTTCCTAGTAGCTTGGCCTACAGGCGCTCACCACAATGCCCGGCAATTTTTTGGTTGCAGTGCATTATTGTTTAGCTGGCCCAAGCGGGGTTTGAACCTGCCAGCCTGGTGCATGTGGCTGGTGCTGTAACCACTGTGCTATAGGTGCTGAGCCAATGATGTTGATATTTTAATGCAGATTGCATTGAATCTGTAGATTGCTTTGGGTAGTAGAGACATTGTAACAATGTTGATTCTTCCCAGGCAAGAACATGGTATGTTCTTCCATTTGTTAATATCTTCTGCTATTTTTTTTTTCCTTAGGGTTTAATAGTTCTCTTTGTAGAGGTCCTTCACCTCTTTTGTTAGGTATGTTCCTAGGTATTTCATTTTCTTTGAAGCTCCTGTGAAGGGAATTGTATCTTTGATTAGCTTCTCAACTTGGCTATTATTGTCATATACAAAGCCTACTGATTTGTGGACATTGATATCTGGGCATAGAGTTTCTTGTAGTAGTCAGAGATGATCTCTTGTATCTCTATGGTATCTGTTGTTATTTCCCCTTTTTTGTTTCTCATTGAAGTTATTAGGACTTGCCTTTTCTGTTTCTAGTTAATCTGACCAAAGGTTTATCAATTTTATTTATCTTTTTGAAGAACCAACTTTTTGTTTCATTAATTTTCAGAATTACTCATTTTTTTAAAATTTCATTTGTTTCTGATTTAATTTTGTTTATTTCTTTTCTTCTGCTAGGTTTGGGATTGGATTGCTCTTCCTTTTCTGTTTCCTTAATATGATTCATTAGATTGTTGATGTGCTTCCTCTTTTTCTGTTTTTCAAATATAGGCATATAATGGAATAAATTTCCCTTTTAGGACTGCTTTTGCAGTATCCCACAGGTTTTAGTAACTTGTAGCTTCATTGTTGTTATGTTTAAGAAATTTAATTTCCTCTTTTTTCTCTCCCTTGACCCAACTATTACTCAGCATAAAGTTGTTTTTGTTGGAGTTTAGTTCTACCTGTATTGGTTTGTGGTCTGAGAAGATACAAGGTATAATTTGAATTATTTTAATTTTGTTGAGGTTTGATTTGTGTTCTAATATATGTTCTATTTTGGAGTATGTTCCATGGGCTAATGAGAAGAACGTACATTCCTTAGCTTTTAGATGGCGTGTTCTCTGTATGCCTATAAAGCCCATTTGTCTATAAAGTCCATTTAAGTGGACCTTGTGGCTTTGTTTAGTTTCTGTTTAGAGGATTTGTCCAGTTCTGTTAGAGGGATGGTAAAATCCCCGGGTATCATGGTGTTATAGGATATCATATTGCTTAGACCAATTAAGATTTATTTTTTTAAATCTGGGAGCATTTAAGTGGGGTGCATAAATATTTACAATTGAAATGTCCTCTTGTTGTATCGTTCCCTTGACCAGTTTGAAGTGACAGCCTTTGTCTTTCTTAACTTAGTTGCTTTAAATTCACTTGTATCTGAAACTAAGATTGTGACTTGTCCTTTCTTATGGTTTCTATCACCTGAAATACTGTTTTCCAATATTTACTCTGAGTCTTGTTTCGTCTTGTCTTTTGGGGTGAAGTGTATTTCCTGGAGATGGCACATAGATGGCTTGTGCTTTTTTGTCCAGTTGGCCAGCCTGTGCCTCTTCAGTGGGGAATTCAACCATTAACATTTATTGATAGAAATGAGAAGTGTGGTGGTCTTCTATTCTTATTTTTTGAAAGTCTTTTGCTTAGTTTTATCTTTTGAGCCATTGTGGAAGTTAGTTTTGTTCTTTAGTTTGTAGGTGTTTACTTTGCTGGTGTTTCCTTGTGAAGTTAAGTGTGTAGAATAGGTCTAAATATTTCTTGTAGAACTGGTCTTGTGGCAGATTTCCTCAGTGTTTATATATCAGTAAAAGATTTTATTTCTCCATTGATTTTGAAGTTTAGTTTAGCAGGAAGCAGAGTTCTGGGCTGATAATTACTAATTTTTTTTTGTTTGTTTAAGAAGGTTAAAGGTAGATGACCATATTCTTCTTGCTTGGAAAGTTTCAGCTGAAAAATTCTCTGTCATCCTGATGGATCTGCCTCTGTAGGTCAATTGGCACTTAATTCTGGCTGCTTGCAGAATTTTCTCTTTTGTCCTGACTTTGGATGGTTTCATGACAATGTATCTTGGAGAGATGCTCTGTTTGTATTGAGTCAATGTGGGGTTTGATATGCCTCTAAAAAGGAGTGTTTCAGAATCTTTGGTGATACTTGGGAAGTTTTCATTTATGATACCCTCCAGTAGGGCTCCCATTCCTTTGGTATGTTCTTCTTCTCCCACAGGAACATCTATAATTCATATGTTTGAGCACTTCGTAAAATCCCATGTTTCTCTGAGCTAATGTTCTTTCTCTCTCTTCTTTTCTGCCTCTTTAACTACCTGGGATAGCTTGAGAGCTTTATACTCTAGTTTTGAGATTCTTTTTCTCCATGGTCTTAATCTGTTATTGATACTTTCTCCTGCATCTTGAAGTTCCCTGGTTGACTCCTTTAATTCCTCCTTTCTATATTCTTCATAGTTTTCATCCATTTTTTGGTTCTATTTTTCCACTTTTTTGTTAATTCCCTTTATTGTTTTTGCCATCCATATTTTAAACTTCCTTTTTGTCATTTCCATTAATTTTTTTTTTTTTGAGACAGAGCTATCGCCCTGCGTAGAGTGCTGTGGTGTCACAGCTCACAGCAACCTCCAACTCCTGGGCTTAAATGATTCTCTTGCCTCAGCCTCCCAAGTAGCTGGGACTACAGGTGCCTGCCACAACACCCGGCTATTTTTTTTGGTTGTAGCTATCATTGTTTGGCAGGCCCGGGCTGGATTCAAACCTGCCAGCTTTGGTGTAGTGGCTGGTACCTTAGCTGTTTGAGCTACAGGTGCAGAGCCTAATTATTTTTTTTTAAATAGATTTTATTCTTGAGTGTTAATTTTTTTTTTTTAAGATAGAGTCTCACTTTTGTTACCCTCAATAGAGTGCTGTGGCATTATAGCTCACAGCAACCTCTAACTCTTGGGCTCATTTTCTTGCCTTAACCTCCCAAGTAGCTGGGACTGTAGGTGCCTGCCACAACACCCAGCTGTTTTTAGCAGTGAGTTCTCACTCTGGCTTGAACCTATGAGCTCAGGCAATCTACCCGCCTCAGCCTCCCAAAGTGCTGGGATTGTCGGCATGACCACTGTGCCAGACCTCCATTAATTCTTCATAGGTAGAATTGCAGTAGTTACCTCATGATCTCTTGGTAGGGGGATTGCTCTGTTCTGGTTTTTCATGTTGCTAGAATTCTTCTCTTGGTTCTTTCTTGTATGTTTTCTTCTTATTCACTTTTCCCTGCTTTTTCTTCTCACTACCTCCTCCTTTAAATTATGTTGTCTCAGTTTAGGTGTTGAAGTGGTCTTTTGGTATAAAGCCAAAGGTAAGCAACAGGTAAACAGAGAGAATAAGGAAAGCAAAGAAAAAGATAAAGAATAAATAAAAAAGGAAGGTGGATGAAAGGAAAGAAATGAAGGAGAGGGGAGAAGAACGACAGAAAGGAAGAGTGACAGGAGAAATGGTGATGTTCATCAGGGTGCTTTGACCCACACTGCAACTCTAGGACTTTGACAGGCCTATTAGGGTGGGTCTCATGAGCTCAGGAGCTCCTTATCAGCCTAGGCAAAAGCAAGACCCCATCTCTACCAAGTATAGAAAACAATCAGCAGCACATCTCAGTGGGGAGCTACCAATTCCATCTTTTGAAAGGCCAAAGCTAGAACGACAGTGGTTTTCACCCTTCCTAATGCCATAGCCCTTGAATACAGTTTCTGTAGGTTGCAACCCACAAGTTGAGAACCGTTGCCCTAGACCCTGAGCTCAGGCCTCCTTTAGCCAAACCAATACTGTGACACCCCCTCCCCCACCGCCAAGCAGACCAATGTTGACGCCCAGCCCTTAGAGAAAAGGGAAAAAGAATATTAAAAATACAGTTATATAAGATAAAGAGGAAAAAAAGAGTATTTTAGTTGTCATATGAGAAATTTATGTGGGAAAGATGAGAAAAGTAGAAAAATCTCTACCAAAAGAGAAAAAGGAGAGAAGTATAAAAGAATGAAGGAATAAAAGATGCTGAAAAAGCATACCCTAAAGGAGCCTTTGCTACAAGAAAGTAAAAATGAAAATAAAAATATAATCAAACCAAACAAAATTACCCACAACCAAAAAGAAAAAGCTAAGGGAAAAAATTGAGAAAAGGAGCAAACAATGCAAAGAAATATAAAGTGTGGCTATGAAGTTCATGTGCAGTTGCCACCATGTGTGCGTACGTGTCTCTTTGTGTGTGTGTGTAGCAAATATTGCCTGGATGTTAGGTGGCGCTGTGGTGTTAGGAGACAGAGAACACACGCTGGTTTTGCTGTAGAAGATGGGAGCTGCTGGTTTGGTTCCCATAGCACAGTGGTTACAGTGCCAGCCACATGCATCGAGGCTGGTGGGTTCATTCAAACCCGCTCTGAGGCAGCTCAACAACAATGACAACTGGAACAAAAAATAGCCGGGTATTGTGACGAGTGCCTATAGTCCCAGCTATTTGGGAGGCTGAGGCAACAGGATTGCTTAAGCCCAAGAGTTTGAGGTTGCTGTGAGCTGTGATGTTATAGCACTCTACTAAGGGCGACATAGTGACTCCGTCTCAGAAAAAAAAAAAAGAAGATGGGAGCTGGAAGCCACTTTGTAGTTGCCGAGGATATCTGGTTGTCTTTCTAACTTATTTGCCCTCAGTCAGCACTTGGACACTTAGTCCACACTTAGTTCCCACTGGATTTGGGTCCTGAAGCTTTTGCCAGCTTTTCTTAGGTGGCATGTCAGACAGTGGCCCCTGACAACGTGTGAGCTGTTCAAGTCATCCCAAGGATCGTTGCTTAAGCTCAGCAGGTGTGCCAGAACCAACTAGACCCTAGGATCCTGCTGGCTCTTTCTCCCACAGGTCTTCACAATGACAGTGTCCTGCCTGTAGCGAAGCCATTGTGAGTTCCACCCCTCTGAGTACTCATACCTGGCCCCAGTCATTGTTCAAGTTCACTGGCTCACACGGTGAACTTCATGACAGCCCTTTTCTGTCCTTAGTCCTTTGCCAGAGGATGGCCTCTGCCCATACCTTCTGTGCTGGTCTTCCTCAGCTCCAGACTTCCTCTTTGGTTCCTGGAGTTTACTACTGCTGCACTGTATCCCTGGACTGGTGTTTTTTGGTAGGTTTCCTCAGCTAGTGGTGACTGGAGTTCTCTCTCCCCTATTTTACTGTGACTGGCTGGTTATAAGATGTCTCTAGTCTGCCATCTTGCTCCTCCCACCAAAGATACTCTGTCTTTTATTTCTTTTTTTTTTTTTTTTTTGAGACAGGAACCTCAAGCTGTTCCTCTGGGTAAAGTGCCATGGCATCACAGTTCACAGCAACCTCCAACTCCTGGGCTCAAGTGAGTCTCCTGCCTCAGCCTCCCAGGTAGCTGGGACCACAGGTGCCCACCACAGTGCCTGGCTATTTTTTGGTTGCAGCCGTCATTGTTGTTTGGTGGGCCTGGGCTGGATTCGAACCTGCCACCTTGAGTGTACGTGGCTGGCGCCTTAGCCACCTGAGCCATAGGCGCTGAGCCTGTCTTTTATTTCTTAACCATTTTGTCTCCTGAGTTATATATTAGAGTAACTTAAGAGACCGAGCAGTTCAGTTTCTCTTACTTCTTCAGATACTCTTTCCCTGTACTTTTGGCCTACTCATTGAAGGCACTTGGGGAAGATGATTTAGTAATACTGTTTTCTTTTTAATAAACTCATGTAATTCTTACACAAAACAGCCACAATAAAGTAGTTAACTATAACTTGATTCTTGCATCATAGAGGCATTTCTTACTGGTAATTAGTATCTGGTCCATTTTACTAAAAATCAAAGAGCTCTGCTTTGCTAGTCATTATGGAATCATCATTAAGCTCCATCCTGGTTTAAGGATAACAGTTGGATATTCTTCTCACTCTTTTATCCTGGTTTCCTAATAATTCCATTTGCTTTTTCAGCTCTTTTTCTGTTATGGCTCCTGAAACCCTTCACAAGACCTTAATTCATCATCATATTGGCTTTTCTCTGTAATATCAAAGTTTTATGAAAAACATCCCTTTCTGGGCTCACTGTTCAAAAGATAGCCTCATTTGAAAGGTAGACATGAATCAGTGTTTTCTTCTATGAAGTCATTTTCTATCCACCCCCCTCCATGTTGTTGATGGTGTTAACATCCTTCTGGCTCCAGTGAAGGGCCTGTAAATCAGGCCTGGTCATTTAGAGAAGTGTATTTGACCAGCTTCAGTGATAGGTATGGGGATTAAATTTGACCCAAGACCGTGTTCCATTTTGGGGGGAGTGACATACTATTTTATTAGCCTTGCATCTGGAAGGTATAAGCTTAGAACTTTTTTTTTTTTTTTTAGATGGAGCCTCAAGCTATTGCCCTGGGTAGAGTGCCGTGGTGTCACAGCTCACACCAACCTCCAACTCCTGGGCTTAAGTGATTCTCTTGCCTCAGCCTCCCAAGTAGCTGGGACTGCCACAACACCCGGCTGTTTTTTAGTTGTAGTTGTCATTGTTGTTTGGCAGGCCCGGGCTGGATTTGAACCTGCCAGCTCTGGTGTATGTGGCTAGCGCCTTAGCTACTTGAGCTACAAGGCATCACCTAGGCTTAGAGCTTCTAACTGTCATCTTAGCATTACCTAGAGCCCAGCAGTAAGGCCAAGAGGAGAGATACCAGAGACTAGATTGTTTTTGTTCCTCAGTGAAGCCTCCCATAAGACTAGCATGCTGTCAGACTTTTCCATATAATAAATTCTATATTTTGTTTAAATCAGATTGAGTTGGATTTTTGGACACCTGTAAATGAAAGAGTGCTAAGACATTCAGTGTGTGTGTAGGCATATGTTTGTAAATGTACAGAGATGTTATGCACAAGAATGTTAATAGTATTTTATGGGAGAAGAAATGAGATTAAAGGAGAAGATTTCAAGGGGACAGTAATGTTGGGGTTTTGTGTTCTCCTATTTATTGAAGTAGAATTCACATAACATAAAATCAGTCACTTTAATGTGTGCACTTAGTGGCATTTAGTATATTTACAGTATTGTGTATCTATCACCTCTATCTAGTTCTAAAACATTTTGACCTACCTCCTGTACGTATTAAGTAGTCATTTCATTTCCATCCTCCTTGGTCTTTGGCAACACCTAATCTACTTTCTGTCTCTATAGATTTAACTATTCTAGATAGCTCCTATAAATGGAATCCCTGCTCCTCTTTTTAAAGTATTTTTGCTCTACTCTGTCTTAGTTCATTTTCATTTGCTACAACATAATACCTAAGTCTGGGTAATTTATAAAGAAAGGAATATTTCTTGTAGTTTTGGAGGCTGAGAAGTCCATGGTTGAGGGGCTACAACTGCTGAGGGCCTTCTTGCTGGTGGTGACTCTGTAGTGTCCTAAGGAAGTACATGGTAAGGGGGCTAGAGTATGCCAAACTGTCTTTTATAATAGAGCCACTCATGATAAGTAACCCACTCTGGCAATGACCGATTACTATGGTAACCATTTGTCTGTTAACCTGTTAATTTATTAATAGATTTATCTGTTCCTGAGGTGGGGCCCTCATGACCCAGTCATCTCTTAAAGGCCCCCACCTCTTTGTACTGTTATGTTGAGAATTCAATTTTGGCTTGAGTTTCAGGGGGGACATACATTTAAATTGTAACATTCCTTGCCAAGGGTCTTAAAATCTTCATTTTGCTAAGGACAAAAGCAAATTATTTAAATTGTTTGGAATAAAGGATACTTTGCGCGAGAATGTGCTTAGCATGCCTATGAGAAAATGACACCCACATTACTGGGTGAGCTTTGTGGCACCTGTTTTGATTGCCACAAATTCTACATAATTATCTTCTATTCCTTGACTGTGTACTGGAAGGGTGAGGTTCCTGGATAGTCAACTCTGAATAAACAGTGTATTGATGTGTATGCCCTACATCCTCCTTTAGTTTGTAAGCTGTGGCAGAGGAGGGATCATTTTTTTTAATCTCTCCACAGCACCCATTGAAATGTCTCAGATACATAGTATAATAATAAATATTTGTTTGAGTTATTTAAAAATCTTAACTTTTATACTTGTTATCAGACTTGGGGATTTTTTTTTAATGTAAATTGTATAGTTTTTTTTTTTTTTTTTTGAGACAGAGTCTCACTGTGTCACCCTTGGTAGAGTTCTGTGGCATCACAGCTCATAGCAACCTCAAACTTTTGGGCTTAAGCAATTTTCTTGCCTCAGCCTCCCAAGTAGCTGGTACTACAGGCACCTGCCACAATGTCTGGCTCTTTTTTGTTGCAGTTGTCATTGTTGTTTAGCTGGTCCCGGGCCAGGTTCAAACCTGCCAGCCTGAGTCTTTTTTTTTTTTTTTTTTTTTGAGATGGAGCCTCAAGCTATCCCTCTGGGAAGAGTGCCATGGCATCACAGCTCATAGCAACCTCCAACTCCTGGGCTCAAGCGAGTCTCCTGCCTCCGCCTCCCAAGTAGCTGGGACCACAGGTGCCCGCCACAACACCCAGCCATTTTATGGTTGCAGCCATCATTGTTGTTTGGCGGGCCGGGCTGGGGATTCGAACCCGCCACCTTAGGTCTATGTGGCTGGTGCCTTAGCCTATTGAGCCACAGGCGCCGAGCCTCATTTTCATTTCTGTACAATATTTTTGCTGGGCATAGACTTCTGGGTTGACAGGTTTTTTTCAGTATTTTGAATATATCAGTCCATTATCTTCTCATTTGTGTTGTTTCTAACAAACAGTCTACTGTCATGATTTTTATGCTTTGGTATAGTTTTCTTCATGTTATTTATGCTTGGGTTCCATTGAGCTTCTTGGATCTGTGGATTTATAGTAGTCATTAAATTTGGAAAGGTTTCAGCCATTATTTCTTCTAATCATTTTCTTATCCACCTTACTTTTCCAGGAACTCTCATTACCATGTCTATTAGGACATGTGTTGAAGTTACTTCACAGCTCATTCATGATCTTTTTATTTTTTTAAATCCTTTTTTCTCTGAATTCCATTTTATATACTTTCTATTTAATCATCTAGTTCACTAATCATTTTTCTCTGCAATGTCTAGTCTATAATGAATCTTATCCAGTTGTATTAATTTTCTTTTACTGCATGACCAATTAGCACAAATTTAACATCTTAAAACAACACACACTTATCATCTCTCTATTCCATGGGTCAGAGGTCAAGCAGGGTAAAGTTAGACCCTCCACTCAGGGTCTCACAGGCTGAAATCAAATCGCGATCATCAACTGGCTTTATCTACTATGCTCAACTGAGGAAATATCTGCTTGTAATCCCCTTCAGTTTGTTGGCAGAATTCACTTTCTTAAGGTCATACAACTGAGGTCACCACTTTATTTCTATCAGCTGTGGGAGTTAGCCAACTGGGGGCTACTCTGCCCCCCATTCTATGCCACATGGCTCTCTCCACAACTCAGCAGTTCACAACATGGTTATTTGTGTTCCAAAAGGCAGCAGAGGGGTGTCCACTATTGCTGCTTGTTCCTTTAAAGGGCTCATCCTGATTATCCAGGATCACCTGGATAATCTCCTTTTGGTTAGCTAAAATCAACTGCTTTGGGATTTTAATTCAGTCTGCAAAATCTCTTCTGCCATATAAGTAATATAATCATGGGTGTGACATTCTATCATGTTCCTAGTCCCTCTCATACCCAAGGATGTATACACCGGGGGTGGAAACCTCAGGACCATCGTAGAATTCTGTCTATGAAACCAGTATATTGTTTTTTATCTCAGACATTTTAGTTTTCATGTTTAGACATTATAATGTTATAATTTCTTTCTCTCTACTTAACTTTTGAACATATAAAATACAATTCTGGGCTTGGTACCTGTGGCTCAAGCAGCTAAGACGCCAGCCACATACACTGAGCTGATGGGTTCAAATCCAGCCTGGGCCTGCCAAACAACAATGACGACTGCAACCAAAAAATGGCCAGGCGTTGTGGCGGGCACCTGTAGTCCCAGCTGCTTGGGAGGCAGAGGCAGGAGAATCACTTGAGCCCAGGAGTTGGAGGTTGCTGTGAGCTGTGATAACATGGTACTCTACCCAGGGGGACAGCTTGAGGCTCTGTCTCCAAAAAGAAAAAAAAAACTCTGATAACCATTTTAATGCCTTTGTCCTCTAATTCTAACATTTCGGTCCGTTTTGATGGATTGATTATTCATTCTCCTTTTCTTACCACTTTGTATGTCTGGTAATATTACATGTCACGTTGTTAATTGTACCCTTTGTGTGATAGATTTTTAAAATTATTTTTAATCGTAGTAAAAACATAAAATTTACCCTCTTTACCATTTTTAAGTACACAATTCAGTAGTGTTAAGTATTTCACATCATTCTGCCACAGAGCCCTAAAACATTTTTATCCTGTAAAACTGAAACTATATTCATTGAACAACTCCTTATTTCCCCTCTCTTCCCTAGAAACCACCTTTCTACTTTCTGTTTCTATGAGTTTACCTACTTTGGATATCTCATATAAGTGGAGTCATACAGTATTATCTTTTTGCCACTGGCTTATTTCACTTAGTCTAATGCCCTCAGAGTCTCAGGATGCATCCCTGTTGTATAGCATATGACTGGATTTCCTTCTTTATTAAAGCTGAGTAATATTCCATTGAATATATATACCACATTTTATTTATCCATTCCTCTGTTAATGGATGTTGAGTTGCTTCCGCCTTTTGATCGTTGTGAATAATACTACAATTAGCATGGATGTACAAATATCTCTTTAAGATCCTCCTTTTGAGTCTTTTGGATATATACCCAGAAGTGGGAAAACTGGATCATATGGTAATTCTATTTTTAGTATTTTGAGGAACCTCCATTCTGTTTTCCACAGAGGCACCATTTTACATTCATACCAAATGTATAAGAGTTCCTTTTTTTCACATCTTCACCAATAATTATTAGTTTAATGGGTATTTTTATATTGTTTTCTCCCTGAATATTTCCATCTGCCGGGGGTAGAACCCATGGATAGAGAACCTGGGCATGCTGAGGGCCAACTGGATCTGAGAGGGATTTGGGGACCAGAATCAAAAGAATGTTAGAACAAAGCCGTTTTAAAGATAGGGAAACCAATTAATTTAAATGTCCACACATTTGGGGAATGTATTTGTTACATTAAGCTTTTTTTTAAATGTTTTTAATTTTATTTTTTATTATTATTTTTTTGTAGATGTTTTCCACCAATGGGTTGACTTCTGGATTTTTTTAATTATTTTTTTTTATTGAATCATAACTTTGTACATGGATGCATTTATGGTGTTCAGGGTACTGCTCCAATATACAATGTGAAATGCTTACATTGAACTAAGTAACTCATCCATCACAATTATACTCATTTCTTAATAGTTTTGAAATGTACCATTGCATCATGCACATTAGATGAGGTCCTCCCAAATATCCTCCCACCTCCCATGTCCCCCCTCCCCTCTCCTCTCTCTCCTCTTCCCTTCTACTTTCTGGACTATAGCTACATTTTGCCATTCATATGAGTGTGTAGGTGATTATATATTGATTTCATAGTAGTATTAAATACATTGGATACTTCTTTTTCCATTCTTGGGATACTTTTCTAAGAATATGTTCCAGCTCCATCCAGGTAAACATAAAAGATGTGAAGTCTCCACCCTTTTTATGGCTGTATAGTATTCCATGGTGTACATACACCACAATTTGTTAATCTATTCATGGATTGATGGGCACTTGGGCTGTTTCCATGTCTTGGCTATTATGAATTGGGCTACAATTAACATTCAGTGCAAATGTCTTTGTTGTAAAATAATTTTCGATCATCTGGGTAGATACCTAGTAAAGGAATTGCAGGATCAAACGGTAGGTCTACTTTTAGCTCCTTTAGTGTTCTCCAATCTTCTTTCCAAAAAGGTTGTATTAGCTTGCATTCCTACCAACAGTGTAGAAGCATCCCCTTCTCCCCACATCCATGCCAACATCTGTAGTTTTGGGATTTTGTGATGTAGACTAATCTTACTGGAATTAGATCATATCTCAAAGTGGTTTTGATTTGCATTTCTCTGATGATTAAGGATGACGAGCATTTTTTCATGTGTTTGTAGGCCATGTGCCTGTCTTCATCAGGGAAGTTTCTGTTCAAGTCTCTTGCCCACAGATGAATGGGGTTATTTATTCTTTTCTTATTGATTAGTTTGAGTTCTTTGTAGATTCTTGTTATCAG
>CAUYQV010020892.1:0-11593 GCA_963574575.1 Galagoides demidoff | reverse complement strand
CATCTTTTGAAAAATATGTTCAGAAGAAGCCAAATATTCTCTCTGCTCCTCTGTAGTTATATGTTTGTTTGAACCTTCCTGCCCTACCATTTGCTAGTTCTGTTTCCTTCTACAACTTTAGGTTTCTTAGCTATTAAACTAGTGTGAATAAGACACTTATCCTATTAGATTTGTAGCATAGCACCTGGTACATAGTAAATGCCAATATATTAATATTTCAAGAATTATTACTTAAAAGAAAAAAGAGAAATCCTGAAAGTTGATGCTAATGATAAAAGGTCATTTGCTACATTTTGTTTGTGGACAAATACAGGAGGTGGGCACCCCTATCAAACTTATTACTTAAGTAAAACCATTTATGATACCTCTCTAGCCTCACTGATGCTCAAGGCATTTAAAGCATTCTCGTTAATGTTAATAACTAGGCAAAAAACACATGCTAAGAAACCAAGTCTTGGCTCGGTGCCTGTGGCTCAATCGGCTAAGGCGCCAGCCACGTACACCTAAGGTGGCGGGTTCGAATCCCCAGCCCAGGCTGGCCAAACAACAATGATGGCTGCAACCAAAAAATGGCCAGGTGTTGTGGCAGGCGCCTGTGGTCCCAGCTACTTGGGAGGCGGAGGCAGGAGACTCGCTTGAGCCCAGGAGTTGGAGGTTGCTATGAGCTGTGATGCCATGGCCCTCTACCCAGGGGGATAGCTTGAGGCTCCGTCTCCAAAAAAAAAAAAAAAAAGAAAAAAAAGAAATTGCATTTCTACTAACCGTGGTAAGTTGTGCCCACTTCCCTGTATTCTTGCTAAAACTGAATTCTGCCGATCTGTATAACCTTTGCCAATCTAATCTATTGAAAAATGATGTCTCAATTTTGTTTTTATCTGTAGTTCCAAGATTACTAATAAGGCTGAAATCTTAAAAATAAACAACAATAACAAAAAGCAAAACAAAACAGGACTTTGCTATGTTGCTAAGCTGGAGTGCGGTGGCTATTCCTAGACGTGATCATTGCACACTATAGCCTTGAACTCCTGGGCTCTAGCGATCCTTCTACCTCATCAGCCTCCTGAGTAGCTGAGACTATAGGTATCCAATACCATGACTGGCTCCATTCTGTTACTGACTTCCACCTTTTCGCCACCAATTCTAAATGTTACCTTTATCATGTACTACATTTCCTTACACACCTGACTCTGTTTCTGTGCTCCATTTGGCTTAGTAAATTTGACTCTATTCCTTTGTCAAAATTGTTCTGTTTTAGTTGTGGTAGCTACCTAATATAGTTTAATATCTGGTAGAACAAGTCCCAGTTTATTCATGTTCTTCAAACTTTTTTTTTTTTTGAGACAGTTTCACTTTGTTACCCTCCATAGAGTGCCCTAGTGTCATAGCTCACAGGAACCTCAGACTCTTAGGTTCAAGCAATTGATCCTCTTGCCTCAGCCTCCAGGTAGCTGGGACTACAGGCACCCACCACAATGCCTGAAAAGTTTTTAGATGGGGTCTTGTTCTTGCTCAGGCTGGTCTGGAAGTCGTGGGCTGAGGCAATCTACCCGCCTCAGCCTCTCTAAGTGCTAGGATTAGATTACAGGCATGAGTCACTGAGCCCGGCCTTTCAAAATTTTCTTGGCAGGAGAGTAGAGTGGTTAAATTCATGGAGTTTGAGGTCAAATAGCCTAGAGGTTTAATCCCAGGTCAGCCAGTTACTAGCTGTGTGACCTTGAATAAGTTATTTTTTTTCTCTCTGCACCTCTGCTTCCTCATCTGCACAATGTTAATAACAGCATCAAAAAAAAAAAATAGTATCCACTTCATGGGGGGAGGGGGTGTTGTGAAGATGAGATGAGATACAATATAGCCAGTCCCTGGGTCGGGGCCTGGCACCTGGCAAGTGGTCAGAAAATGTTAGGTCTTTTTATTATGAAAATGATGCATCTGGTTTTCCAGCTGAATTTTAGGGTGATTTTGCCAATAAAATTTCACTGAGATCTTCGTTGGGATGATTTTACTTGGTGGGCTAATTTTGGGATAATTAATATCAACATTCTATAAAGTCTTTCAGTCTGAGGCAAGCTCTGATCACCATTGGTTCAAGACTGTATGCTTCTTGGTAGAGTTTTGTAGTTTTCTTCATTTAAGACTTGCACATTTTATTTTCAGTTGTTATAATTTTTGTGTTAACTTTATTTCTAGTTGTTATAATATTTTTTGTTCCTCTTGTGAATGGAATCCTTTACCTCCATCCTTTTCCAATGGGATTATTATTAGTACATATGAAAGTTATTTAATTTTGACTGTTTACTTTGTGCCCAAATTAACAGTAATTGTTGAGCTGGGAAATAATTTCTCCTCTACCTACAGTCAGCTTTGAGATATCCCCCTCTCTCAGCTCTAACAGTACCCTGGTTTTCATTTACTAAGGCACTTACTACATCAGCTATCTCAACTATCACTTGTTATGGATTCATGTTATGCAGGGACCGTATCTAATTAGGCTGTAAGTGCCCAGGACTCAGCACAGGACTCACATTCCCATAGGATGTTACCAGTGCCAATGGAAGTAGGTGCCCCATGCCGTGTTACCTTTATTTTCTGGAATAGAGGAGAACCTCCTCTAGGATGGAGTACAGGGCCATGAATAAGCCAGTAGTCCCTGACATCATCTGGCTGACAGTCTAGTTTGGAGCAGACACTGAAGTCATCATCAATGTCAAGAGTGAATTAAATTTTTCCTCATTATGTGTTGAAGGAAGCATGGGTGCTGTGGGAGTGTGGAGGGCTTAATGAATTTAGGGCATCAGGGAAAACCCTGCTGAAGAACTGACATTCAAGGAGGAATCAAGGATGGCTCTTGCAATCGTATCTTGCTTTCTCTTCCTGACTACAAACCAGTTATAACTCCCAGTCCTGCTTGAATGAATTCATTCAGCCAACATTGATGAAAACCTGCTGTCAGGGTCTGTGCTATTGGGTCTGGGGCCACAGGGATGGGTAAGAGCCAGTATCTGAACTCAAATTAGAGTACTGTTGACTTGGACTCTACCTTAGCTTGGGATCTACCAAGCCCACCTTTCTGGCTTTGTCTCCTATGCCTCCCCCACTAGACTGCTGAGTCCCCCCTACATGAACACACTTGCACTTACACACCGAGGTTGCCCACAATCATATTCACTGTTGCTTCTACCCCAAATCCATCCAAGCTGCCTCCTTTTCCTTAGGGCTTTCAAGGCCAGTTAAAATATCATCTCCATGGCTCGGCGCCTGTGGCTCAATTGGCTAAGGCGCCAGCCACGTACACCTAAGGTAGCGGATTCAAATCCCCAGCCCGGGCCCGCCAAACAACAATGATGGCTGCAACCAAAAAATGGCCGGGCATTGTGGCAGGTGCCTGTGGTCCCAGCTACTTGGGAGGTGGAGGCAGGAGACTCGCTTGAGCCTGGGAGTTGGAGGTTGCTATGAGCTGTGATGCCATGGCACTCTACCCAGGGGGATAGCTTGAGGCTCTGTCTCAGAAAACAACAACAAACTAAATAAATAAATAAATAAATAAATAAAAATATCATCTCCATGAAGGCCTCCTTTCAGAGTTTGATGCTGTCCAAAAGGTCCTAAGATTATAGGTTTTAAAACTGTGTGCAATTATTTGTTTTCCTCTCTACAATCCTATCCTACCAGGGGCCCTCAAAGTCTGGGACCTTGTCTTTTTGTCATTAATGGATTCTAATACACAGTAGTTCACTTAGGAATCACAAGTAAAATGAACCAAAGAGGCCAGCCCAGTGTCTCCTAGCTCTCTGGGAGCCTGACATGGGTGGACTGCTTCAGTTCAGGAGTTCGAGATCAGCCTGAGCAAGAGCAAGGGCCCATCTCTACTAAAAATAGAAAAAACTAGCTGGGCTATGGCAGGCACTTGTATCCCAGCTACTCAGGAGGCTGAGGCAAGAGGATCTCTTGAGTCCAAGAGTTTGATGTTGCTGTGAGCTACAATGACACCATAGCACTCACCCAAGGAGACAGAGTGAGACTATGATTCAAAAAAAAAAAAAAAATGGAGCCAGAGAAATGTGACCTATAAGATTAAAAGAGTAGAATGCGGAAGGAAGAAGAGGTTAAGGATTGCTTAGTTTAGAGCAGTGGCTCTGAACTTAGGATTTTGGGGAGGCAGAATAACAAGGTAGCAGAGTATACACATACAGAGCTGGGTTAGTTGGGTTATCAGCTGGGTTTGAATCCTGGCCCTGGCATATATTAGCTCCATAAATGTGGACAAGTGTTTTTATTTCTCTGGGCCTCAGAGAAAAAGGCAATACTGCCACTATTGTTACTACTTTTATAGTGAAATGGCTTCAGAGGAGCTGGTTAACACCCTGGAACATTACACTTAATTTTGTATAAATATGTATAAGCAAAGTTTTCTTTCTTTCTTTTTTTTTTTTGAGACAGAGCCTCAAGCTGTTGCCCTGGGTAGAGTGCCGTGGCATCACAACGAACAGCAATCTCCAACTCCTGGGCTCAAGTGATTCTCCTGCCTCCGCCTCTCAAGTAGCTGGGACTACAGGCATCTGCCACAACACTTGGCTATTTTTTTGTTGTAGCTGTCATTGTTATTTGGCAGGCCCAGTCTGGATTTGAACCCGCCAGCTCTGGTGTATGTGGCTGGCACCTTAGCCACTTGAGCCACAGGCGCCAAGCCTTTTTTTGAAAGACACTCCATTTCTTTTATTTATTTATTTATTTATTTATTCATTTATTGAGACAAGAGTTTCACTATGTTGCCCTGTAGAGGGCTGTGGCATCACAGCTCACAGCAACCTCCAACTTTTGGGCTTAGGCGATTCTCTTGCCTTAACCTCCCAAATAGCTGGGACTTCAGGCACCTGCCACAACACCCGGCTATTTTTATGTTGCAGTTTGGATGGGGCCGGGTTTGAACCCGCCACCCTCAGTATATGAGGCTGGCGCCCTGCCCACTGAGCCATAGGCGCTGCCCTATTTATTATTTTTGAGACAGAGTCTCACTATGTCACCCCCAGTAGAGTACTATTGTGTCACAGCTCACAGCAACCTCCCAATTCTTGGGCTTAAGCGATTCTTTTGCCTCAGCCTCCCAAGTAGCTGGGACTATAGGCACCCGCCACAACGCCCAGCTATTATTTTGTTGCAGTTGTCATTGTTGTTTTAGCTGGCCCTGGCTGGGTTACGAACCTGCCAGCCTCAGTGTATGTGGCTGGTGCCCTACTCATTGAGCTACAGGTGCCGCCCAGTCCATCACTTTCTAACATATTTCATAAAAGGTAAGAACGACCCAGAAAGGAGGCGCTTTATCAATTGCTATGTAACAAATTACCTCAGAATTCAGTAATTTTTTAACATTTCTTATATCACACAGTTTCCATTTTGTTTATTTATTTATTTATTTATTTTGAGACAGTGTCTCACTGGCATTCTAGCTCACAGCAACCTCAAACTCCTGGGCTCCAGGGATCCTCCTGCCTTAGCCTCTCATATAGTTGAAACTACAGATACCTGCTACAATGCCCAGCTAATCTTTCTTCCTTTTTTTTCCTTCCTTCCCTCCCTCCCTTCCTTCCTTCCTTCCTTCCTTCTTATTTTTGAGACAGTTTCACTCTGTCACTCTGGGTAGAGTGCCATGGTGTCATCATAGCTCACAGCAACCTCAAACTCTTGGGTCAAGAGATCCTCTTGCCTCAGCCTCCCAAGTAGCTGCCCAACTAGTTTTTTCTATTTTTAGTAGAGATGGGGTCTCGATCTTGCTCAGGCTGCTCTGAGTTCAAGTTATTTACCCACTTTGGCCTCCCAGAGTGCTAGGATTACAGGTGTGAGCCACCGCTCTGGGTCTTTTATGAGGTTGCAGCCAAGATGTTGGCTAAGACTGAAGTCGTTTGAAAGTTTGTCTGGCGCTACTGTCTTGTGGTCTCTCCATAAGTCTGGTTTAGTGTCCTTATGACATGGTGGCTGGCTTCTCCCAGAGCATGTGATCCAAGACAACAAGGCAAAGCTGCAGTGTTTTTTTCTGACCTAACCCCAGAAGTCACATATGGTCATTTCCACAATACCTTGTTGGTTACACAGTTTCAGCCCTATTCAAAACATGAATGTCAGGAGGTGGAGTCTTTAGGGTCCATTTTTGAGGCTACCACACGTTTGTAAGGCCTTAGAAAGAATTTGGAATGAGGGATTATCAGGTGTCCTCAAACTACGGCCCCTCAGGCCACATGTGGCCCACCAAGGACATTTATCCGGCCTGCTGGGTGTTTTTGCCGCCACTGCCTGTCCTGCTTAGCAGCCAACTCTCCCGGGGCCTGTAGTCCATCCCTCCAACGGTCTGAGGGACAGTGAACTGGCCCCCTGTTTAAAAAGTTTGAGGACCCCTGGATTAGGGTTTAAATGTTGACTCCAGCAACAACTAATTGTGTGATCTTGAGAAAGTTCCTTTCTTTAACTAGCCCCAGTTTTCTCACTTCACATGGTGGTATTGATATTCAAGAGTTGAAACCTGTGAAAAGTCATTTAAATAAGGTCTCACCTTAACATTTAGACCTTAAAATCATTAAAAGAATAGGGGGAAGAAAAGTATTTGGATTTGGTTTGGTTTTTTACTGTGGACTTTTGCAGAGAAGTAAAGAAAAGCCATTTGGGGTAGGGTGTAAGTTTAATTTTTTGTTGCTGTTGTTGTTGTTGTTTTTAAAGACAGAGTTTCATTTTGTCGCCCTGCCCTCAGTAGAGTGCAGTGGCATCACAGTACACAGCAACCTTCAACTCCTGGGCTTAAGCAATTCTCTTGCCTCAGCCTCCTGAGTAGCTGGGACTACAGGCACCCACCACAATGCACGGCTATTTTTGTTGTTGTTGTTGCTGTTTGGCTGGGGCTGGGTTTGAACCCACCACTCTCAGCACATGGGGCTGGTGCCCTACTCCCTGAGCCACAGGTACCGCCCTGGTGTAAGTTTATGTTTTTATTATAAAACACTAAAACCCCATTTACCAATCTCATCTATTTAGCACCAATCTCTTAGGATTTTGGTTTTTAAATGTATTTTAAATACTTTTTTCCTTCTTTGTAAAGAATAAAGGAAATAGCTTAAATTGAGGCCAGAAGCATTTATAGTAGACATGACTTCATCCTTCTGTCATTAAGAAGGATTAAAAATTGGGATGGGCACCCTAGTGAGGTTCTGAAATCTCCACCTAAAAACCTAAAGGATCAGGCAGGGAGCTGCCATGTTCTCCAATTTTAGTATAAACCAGCTCAGGTCATCCTTTCAGGCCTTTCTAGGGGGTTCCCACATTTTTTTTTTTTTAAGTAAAATGAAAGGAAGAATTTATTATGAAAGATGTTCTCAGGCTCGGTGCAGTGGCTCATACCTATAATCCTAACACTCCAGAAGGTGGGAGGACAGCAGGAGTTCAAGACCAGCCTGAGTAAGAGTGAGACCCTGTCTCTACTAAAAAAGAGAGAGAGAGAGAGAAAGATGTTCTCACATTGTTGAGCTGTATTGCATTGAAAGCTTTATTATTATGATTATTATTTTTTGAGACAGAGCCTCAAGCTGTCGCCCTGGGCAGAATACTGTGGCATCACAGTTCACAGCAGCCTCCAACTCCTGGGCTCAAGTGATTCTCCTGCCTCAGCCTCCCAAGTAGCTGGGACTACAGGTGCCCACCAGGATGCCTGGCTATTTTTTGGTTGCAGCCCTCATTGTTGTTTGGCAGGCCTGGGCTGGATTTGAACCCACCAGCTCAGGTGTATGTGGCTGGCGCCTTAGCCGCTTGAGCCATAGGCACTGAGCCGAAAGCTTTATTTTTACCTCATAAAAGTAGCACATATTCATTCTAGATTTGGAAAATATAGACAAGCATAAAGAAGAAAAAATAAGAGGGAAAAATTCGTATCTGCCATCTTAATCTAAATGCTCTGTGTTTTATGGTTGGAATGAGAAAGAATTTTTTCCAATTAAAAAATGTAATACTTTGTAGAAAAAACAGAAATAGGAAAACCAAAATTACCCTTGGTCTTATAACCCAATGGTAGCCATTATTGACATTTTTGTAGTTTAAACACCTTTTCCAGCCTCTTAGGAGACTGAAAAATAGCAGGATTGAAATGATGGTGAATAGCAGGTAATCTGTGAGTCAGGGCCTCCCATCATATAGGCCGATTCTGTGACCTATTGACAGTAAACAGTGAGGACATAAAGTCTCTATCTCTGAGCATCTTTTTTTTTTTTTTTTTCTTGAGACAGAGCCTCAAGCTGTCCCTCTGGGTAGAGTGCTGTGGCATCACAGCTCACAGCAACCTCCAACTCCTAGGTTCAAGCGAGTCTCCTGCCTCAGCTTCCCAAGTAGCTGGGACCACAGGTGCTGGCCACAGCGCCTGGCTATTTTTTGGTTGTAGCCATCATTGTTGTTTGGCGGGCCTGGGTTGGATTTGAACCCGCCACCTTAGGTGTATGTGGCTGGCCACTTGAGCCACAGGCACCGAGCTGATCTCTGAGCGTCTTTACAACTTGCATAGATGTGTTTGGGTAAAATTCTAGTCTTTCCTGAGTCTTCCTGAACAAGTTCTAAGTATGGCTCAATATATAGGAAGATAGTCCTCAGATATGTTCTCCAATAAAGTAATTATTATTATTTTTTTTTGTTGTTGCAGTTTGTCTGGGGCGGGGTTCAAACCTGCCACCCTTGGTATATAGAGAACATATCTGAGGACTATCTTCCTATATATTGAGCCCCCAATAAAGTAATTATTGAGATAGGGTCATTCATTCAACAGACTGGGAACCTACCATATACCAAGAGTGGACCAGATTGGGGGATATGATAACAAACCCAAAGAGATAGTAATGTGAGCACAGTCACTAAACCAAAAGGCATTAAAAGCAACAAAATGTGGAAGAGACCAGAAGAGGTACACATTTGTCAATCACCTGTTATGGCAGAGTTTACGTAGCAAATGTGATTTAATTTAATCTTCTAGGACATAGGAGAGATAATTTAACCTCTCTGAACCTCAATTGCATTTGAAAATGGGGATAGAGTTATATATAGAGAGTATTTATTAGAAGGGCATATACTCGGCTCGGCGCCTGTGGCTCAAGTGGCTAAGGCACCAGCCACATATACCTAATGTGGCAAGTTCAAATCCAGCCTGGGCCCGCCAAACAACAATGATGGCTGCAACCAAAAAATAGCCAGGCATTGTGGCGGGCACCTGCGGTCCCAGCTACTTGGGAGGCAGAGGCAGGAGAATTGCTTGAGCCCAGGAGTTGAAGGTTGCTGTGAGCAGTGATGCTACAGCACTCTACCCAGGGGAATAGCTTGACTCTGTCTCAAAAAAAAAAAAAAAGGGGGGCATACACTCTTCTAAGGCTTGGTTCACCAAAATATAGAAATTAAGCACTTTTTTTTTTAAGTTGAGACAGAGTTTCACCTTGTCATGCTGGGCAGAGTGCCGTAGCATCATAATTCATAACAACCTCAAACTCTTGGACTCACCACAACCTCAAACTCTTGGACTCAAACTATTTCTTGCCTCAGCCTCCATAGTAGCTGAAACTGCAGGTGCCCACCACAACGCCAATTTTTTGTTGTTGTTGTTGTTTCCCAGGTCTGGGCTGGATTTGAACCCACCAGTTCTGGAGCATGTGGCTGGCCCCCTAACCACTGAGGGCAAGGAGAGCTGGCCTTTAGTGAGTGTTTATGTGTGGTAGGTACTTTACAAAGATCCCATTTAATCCCGGTTCCACCCTTTGAATTTGTTTTATGCTCTGTGTCCAAATGATGGCACTAAGTCAATGAGAGGCTTCATAACTTCCTCTGGCCACACTGCTAGACTGCAAAAAGATTCAAACCCAGGCCTGCTGTAATGCAGAACCAGTTATCTCATCGTGAAGTTCAGGGGGTATTTGAACTTTAGGGAATTCCCCAGGTGTCTGTTGGTGGTGTGTTCGTTACTAAGATTTTGCTTTGCTCAAAAACTGAGCAATTTGAAAATAGTGACTCATCTCCAAACTAGGCAGGGTTGAATATCGGTCCTGTTTATCTTAACATTGCTCCATGGCACCTATGTTGACTTCAGAAGATAACGTATAAGAAAAGCACTTGCAAATAACAGAAAACACAAAAAAAGTGAATAGATTTCTTTTTTGGTGCTTCTGACAAGAAAATAAACTCATGAGTCTCATTAATTAAAAAAAAAAATCACATCTCCCTAGGATTTAATGATTAAAGTCAGCTTTCCAACATGTATCTGTACAGTGTTCTGAATATACTCTTTTCACATTTAACTATGTTGCCATTAATTAATGGCAAAGCCCTTTAAATATTCACATCTAGGTTCCTCCATGGTTTCACACCAACCAAGAATCACGCAGTGTTTGCTAAAAGAAATAAAGGTATCTCCACAGTGCCTGCATTAGCTTTCTTTTGTGGCCATAAAAAATTACCACAGATTTAATGGCTTAGAACGACATTCATATATATCTTATACTTCCTGTGGCCCAGATGTCTGGACTCTTTGGCTCAGCTGGTTCTCTGTTTCAAGTCTAATATATATTTTTGGAGACTCTGGAGGGTAGTGTTTCCAAGCTCATGCCGATTGCCAGAATTTAATAGACCTGAGGTCCTCGTTTTGTTGCTGACTGTTAGCAGGGCTTCTTCTCAGCTTTTAGAGGATGCCTACATTCCCTTGCTTGTGGCCACCTTCAAAACCAGCTGGTTGTGTTTCTCTCAAACTTCGAATCTAATTCTTCTACCTCATTTCTCTTCAAAACATCCCTTCTGCTTTTAAGTGTTTGTGCAATTACACTGGGCCCACCCAGATACTCTTTGTATTTTAAGGTCCTTATTTCCATTTGCAAAGTCCTTCTCATTGAATGTAACATATTCACAGGTCCCAGGGTCTAGGGCTTGAACAGTTATAGATGAAGGGGACGTTATTCTGTCTGCCACAAGTGCCTGTACTATGTAACACATACATTTTAGAGTGAATCTTTTCTAGTTACTCCTTGTAGGTCAGAGGGGAATGAAGCTATTGAAGAAGACATTTGAAAGAAGCCAAATGACTTCTCAAAGGTCATTGTGTCAGCTGCAGATTGAAAGAAAAAAGTAAAAAAATCCTCGTACAATTTTTGGAGGGAGCGTTGTTCCTCTTTTCTCTCTCTTATGGTAATGCTGGGACAGAATATTTAAAAACATCTTATTTCACCTTTAGAGACTTTTCATACTGTAGGATTTTACTTACTGAATGTGAAAGTCTTTTGTGTGACCAATATTTACTAGACGCAGGAATACTGAACCCCTTGGCATCAGGGGTTGACTTCTCTCAGTACTGGTTTTATGTGCTAACAACCAGGGGGTGGAGGGTGCATTTCCACACCCAGAGAAACCTTTCAAATTTGGTCAGTGACTGTGTCTTCATCGTTTTTATTTATTTTTATTTTTTGAGACGGAGCCTCAAGCTATCCCCCTGGGTAGAGTGCCATGGCATCACAGTTCATAGCAACCTCCAACTCCTGGGCTCAAGCGAGTCTCCTGCGTCAGCCTCCCAAGTAGCTGGGACCACAGGCGCCCACCACAA
>CAUYQV010020890.1:0-21429 GCA_963574575.1 Galagoides demidoff | reverse complement strand
TAGAGTGCCATGGCATCACAGCTCATAGCAACCTCCAACTCCTGGGCTCAAGCGAGTCTCCTGCCTCCGCCTCCCAAGCAGCTGGGACCACAGGCGCCTGCCACAACGCCTGGCCATTTTTTGGTTGCAGCCATCATTGTTCTTTGGCAGGCCCGGGCTAGGGATTTGAACCGGCCAAGTTAGGTGTATGTGGCTGGTGCCTTAGCCGCTTGAGCTACAGGCGCCGAGCCGAGCCTGTATTTTTGATTGTAGTTTTAATTTACATTTTTTATATTATAAGTAAATTTGTACATTTTTTCCCATATGTTGAAGGAATTATCCCATGTTAACTGACTGACATCTTTTTTTATGTTGGGACGTCTTACTCATAAAAAGAGATTTATTTCTATCTGTCTCAGTTTACTTTTTGGGTTTTCAGGAGTCTTTTGAAGATTTTTTTTCTTAGAGATTTTGGGTATTTAATGTTTTGAACAATTTTATTATGACACAATTCACATACTTTGCCATTTACAATGTATATGTCAGTGATTTTTCATATACTCACAGAGTAATTTCAGAACATTTTTATCACCCCCAAAAGAAACCTTTTACCCCTTAGCCATCACTCCCATTTTCCTCCAACCTCCTCATCTCCTCCAGCCCTAGGTAACCATTAGTACCCTAAATTTACTTTTTGTTTCTATAGACTTTCCTGATATGTGGTCCTTTACGACTGGTTTCTCACACTTAGATAATGTTTTCAAAGTTCATCTATGTTGGCTCAGTGCCTGTGGCTCAAGTGGCTAAGGCGCCAAACACATACACCTAAGGTGGTGGGTTCGAATCCATCCCAGACCCGCCAAAACAACAATGACGGCTGCAACCAAAAAATAGCCGGGCGTTGTGGCAGGCACCTGTGGTCCCAGCTACTTGGGAGGCTGAGGCAGGAGACTCACTTGAGCCCAGGAATTAAAGGTTGCTGTGAGCTGTGATGGCACGGCACTCTACCCAGGGGGACAGCTTGAGGCTCTGTCTCCAAAAAAAAGAAGTTCATCTATGTTATATAGTATGTATCAGTATTTAAGTCTTTTTTATTTCCTGAATGATATTCCATTATGTGGATGACTACATTTTATCTATCTGTTCATCAGTTAAAGGACATTTGGGTCTTTCCACTTTTTGGCCATTAAATAATGCTGCTGTGAATATTTGTGTACAAGTTTTGGCATGGATTTATGTTTTGAATTCTTTGCTATATTCCTAGGAGTGGAATTGCTGGATCACATGATAACATTTTTGAGGAACTACCAAATTCTTTTTCAAAGTGGCTGCATAATTTTATACTCCCATTGATAATGTACAAGGATTCCTATTTTTCCACATCCACTCTAATGCTTGTCTTTATTTGACCTTTTTTGAATATATCCTAGTGGGTGTGAAAGTTATCTCATTGTGGTTTGGATTTGCATTTCTCTAATGGTTAATGATGTTGAGTATCGTGTACTTATTGAAATGCCTGTTCATATGTAATATTCTGACCAGTTTTAAAATTGAGTGATAAAAATTCATTATATATTATGGATACAGGTCTATGTGATTTGTAAATATTTTCTTTTCTGTGTGTTGTCTTTTAGTTTTATTGATGATGTCTTTGGAAGCTCAAGAGTTTTAAATTTTGATCTTGTCCTATTATCAATATTTTTTTCCTTTTAATCATACTTCCGGTGTTTTATATATAAGAATCTATTATGTAACCCACTGTCATAAAGGTTTACTCATATTTCTTTCTAAGGATTTTGCAGTTTTAGCTCTGATGTTCAAGTGTATGATTCACTTCGTTTAGTTTTTGTCTCTGGTGCAAAGAAGGGGATTATTAACTTCTTTCCTTTGTATGTGCATATCCAGATATCTCAGCATGTTTTGTTGAACACAGAATTCTTTCTTCATTGAATTTAAAGCCAATTAACTATAGAGTTGAGGGTTTATTTCTGGACAATTTTATTTCATGGTTCCATGTATCTATCCTTATGCTAATATCATACTGTTTTGGTTACGGTAGATTGGTAGAAAGTTTTGGAATCAGGAAGTGTGAGTCCTCCAACTTTGTTATGTTTATTCAAGATTTTTTTAGTTATCCTCCGTCCATTGCATTTTGGCATGAGTTTTAGGATTAGTTTGATGATTTCTGCAAAGAAGGCGCCTAGATTTTAATAGGTATTGTGTTGAATATGTAGATCAATTTGGGAATATTGTCATTTTAATAATATTAAGTCTTCTGATCCATGTACATGGACTTTTTATTTATGTTTGTCTTTAATTTTTTTTAACAATTTTTATAGTTTTCAGAGTGCAAGTTTTAGATTTCTTTTGTTAAGTTTATTCCTAAGTATTTTACTCTTTGAAACTTCTTTTTCCTGTATCTATTATAAATGGAATTCCTTTCTCAATCTCATTTTTGAATGTTTACTGAAGTATACTGAAAAAGATTTTTTTTTGGTATATTGATCTTGTATCCTGCAACCTATTGAATTTGTTTATTAATTCAAATAGTATTTCAGTATATTCTTTAGGATTGTCTATATACAAGATCATGTCATCTGCAAGTGGAGATAGTTTTGCTTCTCCTTTCCAATATGGATGTCTTTTATTTCTCTTTACCTAATTAATTGCCATGGCTATAAAATGTGGAGGACAGGCAGACATTTGTCTTGTTCCTGATCATAGAGGGAAAACACTTTGTTTTTCACCAACAAATATGATATTAGCTGTGAGCTTTTCTACGGGTTACCTTTATCAGGTTCCCTTCTGGTTCTGGTTTGTCATGTGTTTTCATCATGAAAGGTTGTGATATTTTGTCAAGAGCTTTTCTGCCTCTATTGAGACCACCATGTCTTTTTTATTACTATTTTACATGTTTTATTGCTATAGTCTATTACATTAATTAATTATTGGATATCATAAAAATATTTTTAAAATTCTGGATTATTCTCACTTGTTTGTTAAATGTTGCTGGATTTGATTTGCGAGTATTTTGTTGAGAATTGTTGCATCTATATTCATGAGATATATTGGTCTGTAAGTCTCTTTTCTCATGGTCTCTTTGTTTGGTTTTGGAGTAATATTAACTTCATGAAATGAATTAGGATGTGTTTCTTCCTCTTCTAGTTTTTTGGAGGAATTCATGAAGGATAGTTGTTAATTCCTATTTAAGCCTCAGGGAAATTTTACCACTCAAGCCATCTGGACCTGGACTTTTCTTTAGATTAAATTTGTTGATCACTAATTAAATCTGTTTACTTGTTAGAAGTTTCTTTAGATTTTTCTTTCTTACATCAGTTTGTGTGTTTTCAGGATTTGCTCATTTTATCTAGATTATCTGATTTGTTGGCATTCAGTTGTTCATATTTCCCTATAATCTTTTTTATTTCTGTCAATCTAGTAGTGGTGTTCCCTCTTCCATTCCTGATTTTTTTTTTCTTTCTTTTTGAGGCAGAGTCTCACTTTGTTGCCCTCAGTAGAGTGCCAGGGTATCACAGCTCATAGCAACCTCAAATTCTTGGCCTCAAGTGATTCTCTTGCCTTGGCCTCTTGAGTGGCTGAGATTACAGGTGTCCACCATAACAGGCTAATTTTTTTAGAGACAGGGTCTTGTTCTTGAACTCCTGAGCTCAAGCAATCCACCTGCCTCAGCCTCTCAGAGTGCTAGGATTATAGGTGTGAGCCACTGCACTCAGCCTCATTCCTAATTTTAGTAATTTGGATTTTCTCTCTTCATTTCTTAATTAGTCTAGCTAAAGGATTTTCAATTCAATCTTTCCTATTTTTGTTTAGTTGATTTCCTCTATAGTTTTTTTTACTATTTCTTAAATTTCTGTTTATTAGTTTTTTCTTCTTTTTTTGCATTTACTTAGCACTTCTGTTGACAATGTTTTAGGTGGAAGATTAGAATATTGAACTGAAGCCTTTCTTTTTTTAATATAGGCATTTACAGATATAAATTTCCCTCAGAGTACTACTTTCACTACATCCTGTTAAGTTTTTGTATATGTTTTCATTTTCCATGTTCACTTATTTTAAGGTCCTTTGTAATTTCTTTGTGATTTCTGGTCTGACCCATTGTTACTTAGTCATGTGTTGTTTAATTTACTCATTGTTAATTTCCAATTTTTTTTTTTTTGCTATTTCTAATTTTATTCGTTTGTTGTCAGAAAACGTACTGTGTATGATTTCAATCTTTTACATTTATTTAGTCTTGTTTTATTGCCTAGTATATGGTCTATCCTGGAGAATGTTCTATCATGTCAGCTCAAGAAAGGTATACACTAGACCTTCTGTATCTGTGGGTTCTGCCTCTGTAGATTCAACCTACCAGTGATTTAAAATATTCAAAAAAAGTCCTGGCCAGTCACGGTGGCTCAGGCCCGTAATCCTGGCAGCCTGGGAGGCCAAGGCTCAAGGGTGACTTGAGCTTAGGAGTTCTCGAACAGCCAAAGCAAGAGACCGTGTTCTACTAAAAACACAGAAAAATTAGCTGTTAACGTTGTGATGAGCACCCGTAGTCCCAGTGACTTGGGAAGCTGAGGCAGGATGATCACTTGAACCCAGGAGTTCTAGGTTGCTGTGAGCTAAGCCATGACCCTCTAGCCTGTGGCAACCGAGTGAGATTCTGTCTTAAAAAGAAAAAAAAAAGGGCCTTTACTGAACATTTATGTATAGGCTCTTTTTCTTGTCATTCCCTAAATAATACAAATGATAACTATATAGCATTTACATAGTATGTAAATTATTACGATTAATGTGGGGATGATTATTCTGTATGGCATAAGGTATATAATTCATGTGAAAATACTATGCCATTTTATATCAGGGACTTGATATCTGATATTTTGGATTTTGGTGTCTGTGGGAGGTCCAAGAACCAATCCTCTATGGATACCAAGGGGCAACTATACATTCTGTACATTGAGAGCAGTGATTGAGTATTGATTTGGGCATCTTTTTCCTTCTGATCTGCACTGTTATTCTAGTTATTGTGGAAAGTGAAGCATTGACGTTTTCAACTACAATGGTCAGTGCTTTACATAAGATTCTTATTTGATAGGTGTTTTCCTCTTTCTTTCAGTTGTCTGAATGTGTCATCTCACTGCAATCTGGCCTCTACTGTTTCTGATGACAAGTTACCTCTTGACCTTATTGGTTTATTGTGCCATTGTTCCATTGTGCCATTATTGTTCCTTGATGGTTTCAAGATTTTTTTTTCTTTAGTTTTTAACATTTTGACTAAGTTGCATACTGGTGTGGGTCTCTTTGCATTTATCCTACTTATCCTACTTGAACCCAGTTCACTGAGTTTCTTGGATTGCATGTAGATTATTGTTTTCACCAAATTTGGGATATTTTTAGCTATAATTTCTTAAGATAGTTTTTCTGTGCCTGTCTATCTTCTTTGGGTACTCTCATTATACTTATGTTGGTATATTTAATGTTTGCCCAATTCTTTGATACTTTGTTCATTTTTCCTTCTCTTTTCTTTCCTCTCTTTCAGATTCTCTTTCATGATTTCTATCATTTATCTTCAAGTTTGCTGATTCTTATGCCAGCTTACATATACTATTGAGTTCTCTAGTAAGTTGTTTATTTTAGTTATTGTATGTTTTAACTATAACATTTTTGATTAGCTTTTTAAAAATAATCTCTTTATTCATATCCTCTCCTACTTCGTGAGATATTGTCCTTATGCTTTCCTTTACTTCTTTAGGAATGGTTTTCTTTTGTCCCTTGACCATATTTTCATGCTTTCAAGTTTTTGCTTGTTCCAATGCCTGGCCCCTCTCTCAAAGGTGTTTCTTTTGCCTGCTTTTTCACTACCGTTTGGAATATACTTTTCTCTTTCTTGTATGTCTCATGGTTTTTTGTTGAGTCCTGGACATTTTAGATAATATATCAACTGTGAGTATTGAGTCTTCCCTCCCTCCCTTTCAATTTCACTGATTCTTTTTTTGGAAATTATATAAAGTACTTGAGATGGTACCTAAGGTCAGAATGTTGATTTTGGAATGTCTGTGATTAATGACTTGGATTCTATAAAATTCAGTTGATGTGCTTAGTGGTCTCGTTTTCTTTTTTTTCCTGGCAGTGAGTTATTTGTTAATAAATGATGTTTCCATATTGATGAGGTATTATTATAGTTAGAAATTTTTCTAAATCCTGAGGCTTTTGGCTAATATGAAGTTTATGTTTATAATTTTGTTTTGATTTTTCATAATGGAGTAGTTTTATCTAATGAATGATGCTTCTTCCTGTAGGTTACACCTATGTTTGAGGATTGGACTGTTATTGATTGGTACCGATTTTTCTGTTTGTGGGAGAAGTTGCCAACTTCTATGAAAAGGGTGGCAGAGCTAGTGGGAGTTGAAGAAGGGTTCTTGGCTCGCTGTGTGAAAGGAAAAGTAGTTGCCAGAACTGAGAGACAGCACCGACAAATGGCCATCCATAAAAGGTAAACATTAAGGATCCTGGACTCTCTAGTATTTAATGCAGTGTTTTGCATACAGTAGGTGTCCAGCTTATTGTAGTCACTTTCATTGTCAATAAAATAAAAATTTTGGCTGACTATTGTAAAATTTTTTAATTTTTTGAATTTACTAAATCTGTTGATATTTTAGTTTTATTCTGCAATACAGCTTATAGTTTAGCAGTCATTATATGTAAAGTTGTTTTAAAGTAGCCTGTTTAATTATTTTTTGTAAAGAAGGTGTGAATCAGAAGAACTGCCAACTTACTGTGGCTTCATTTGGGGTTATGTTTTGTGTCATCCTTAGAAGTGATTGATTACCAGTAGGAAAGAGCTTGAATAAAAAGATTCAGGTGGGGAAATTGTAAGGTTTTTAGCTTCTTAAAATACAATGAAATTATTTTTCTTAAAGCATTATCTCTATTTATAAAATAGTCAAGTGTAAATTTTATGAGGATTTATAGACTTGGATTGTTCATGCCACAGTTGACTTTCAAATCAAAACTTAATTTTATAATCAGCTTCTGTTATTTTACTGAAATAATGATTAGATGATCATGTAATTGTGTATCAGATCTTTCTGTGCCATCACATTTCTTGAACCAAGTCATATTTCTTAAAATTAGTTAGCAGTATTGAAATGAGTAACTTTTTTTGTTATGCAGGCATCAGTTCTTTGCTGTAGTTCTAATACATGTGAAAAACTTGTTTTGCAAACATTGATCTCTGTCTTTGTCCATTAACCTGATTTTCTGTTAAGATCTTCCTAGAGTGTATAAACCTTCTGTTGCCTTTTTGATTCTTAGTTGTTTTGCAATATACATTGTACTTTCATGGTAGACATAAGTGATCTCTTACCATATGTTTAATCATTTATTTTTAGGTTTTTTACCAGCCTTGTGCTATTAGATTTAATCAGTGAAGTTCCTTTAAAGGAAATTAATCAGAAATATGGATGCAATCGTGGACAGATTCAATCTTTGCAACAGTCAGCTGCTGTTTATGCAGGTCAGTTAAATAGAAAGTTTTAACTTTATTTAAGATTCTATGGTTTGAGGTCAAGTTAAGGTTAACTTTTTTTTTTTTGAAATAGTCTCACTTTCTTGCCCTCAGCAGAGGTCCTGGTGTCATAGCTCACAGCAACCTCAAATTCTTGGGCTCAAGCAATCCTCTTGCCTCAGCTTCCCAAGTAGCTGGGACTACAGGCGCCACCACAATACCTGGCTACTTTTAGAGACGAGGTCTTGCTCTGGCTTAGACTGGTCTCGAACCCGTGAGCTCAGGCAATCCACCCGCCTCGGCCTCCCAAGTGCTGGGATTATAGGTGTGAGCCACTGCGCCCGGCCTAAGGTTAACTTTTTAAAATTCTATTTTATTGTAGTCCATTTTACAGAGGACCAGCTGAGTGTCTGGACTTTATTCCCCTGCCATGCCTTACTAGAGTGTCATGGCCTCATAGCTCACAGTGACCTTAAACTCCTAGGCTCAAGAGAACATCTGACCTCAGCCTCCCTGAGCATCTGGGACTACAGGTGTGCGCTGCCACTTTGGATGAGGTTTTCTTTTCTTTCTTTCTTTTTTTTTAAATTAGAGATAGTGTCTTGTTCTTGCTTAGGCTGGTCTCAAATTCTTGAGCTTAAGCAATCCTCCCACCTTGACCTCCCAGAGTGCTAAGATTACAGGTGCGAGCCACTGCTCCGGGCCTGTCCCCTTCCTTTCTGTTTGTTTGTTTCTTTTTTTTTTTTCCCTGTTGTAGGAAGGAAGAAACAGAAAATAGTGATCTCCCTTTTCTTGTCAAGGTATTGATTAATATATGTTTGTGATGAAGAGTGTGGCAGATAGAGAGGGATTTCTGGACTCCTATCTAACTATTTTAGTATTATCTCTTCTAAGGCTGTGATTCCCAACCCCCAGGGTACAGACCTGTATTGGGGTATCGATCTGTGGTCTGTTAGGAACCCCCAGGCCAGACTGCGTAGCAAGAACTGAGCGGCAGGCAAGGAAGAATGGGAAACTTTATCTTTATTTATAGCTACTCCCCATTCCTCACATCCCCACCTGAGTTCCATATCCTGTCACATCAGTGGTGGCATTAGATTCTCATAGGAGCGTGAACCCTACTGTAAATTGTGTGCTGCGAGGGCTCTAGATTGCACACTCCTTATGAGAAACATACACACACATACACACACACCAGCTGTCCCATGGAGAAATTGTCTTTCATAAAACAAGTCCCTAGTGTAAAAATGTTGGGGACTACCGTTCAAAAGAACCACTGGTCTGCCTTAATATATAAGTTCATATGTTATATTAATATTTGTAATATTTTATATTTATATTTCATGTAAAATATATTAAATATTTTATATTGATAGAAATATCAATGTAAAAATTTATTTAAAAGTGTATAAATAATATAATAAATAATATACAAATAATATAAATATAAAATAAAATTTTATAAAATTTTGCAATGAATATTTTATAAGTAAAGGTACATTTAGCTATAATTTCCTGTTTTCCCTATATACATATGTATGTATGGCCACCTTTAGGATACCCTGTCTATTAAATCCTAAGCTAGGCAAACAGAGAAATTCTGTGTCTGAATTTACTAAGCAATCTCTACCACTCTTAGGAAGGAAACTCTGGACTACTACAGGGTGTATTTATTTATATGTGAAAGAGTTTCCTTTGTGATGGTGCTTATGAGGGGACACTGAGGGGAAGATGGGGGAGGGGGTGGTAAGAAAGGAGGAACTTGTTCTCGACTCAGTGGCATCAAAGATCTCTGATGGCCTCTAGGGTTAATCTTGTCATTGGGAAGTGACTTTATTAAAGACTTGATACTTGGCTGCTCTGGCCTTTATTTCAAGAGGGTATCTTTTGTTTTTTATTGTTTTCTTTATTTCAGAGTATCAGACAGTACATGGTTTTATTTACATACTTTATGTTTTGCACAAATTGAGTTGAGGTTATAAGCATGCCCTCCTGGGCAATCTTTCTTTGAAGAAAATACCAATGGGAAATTTTCTTTTTGTATACCTCTGAGCCTTAAAAATTTAAATCAGAGTTCTTTCTTACTTAAAAAAAGAAAATAAGGGAGAAGAGAAATGAACTAGGGTGAGGGGTTTTATTAATAGTTTGTTTTGTGTTTAAACTGCTCTGGCTCAGTGTTTAAGTAAGTTCAGGATTCAGAATAAATGAGATGACATTTAGTGTTTGGCACATTTATTATCCAATTAGCTAGTTAATATATGTCTGCTTTCTTGTTAACTTATACCTTGGGCCTTTGTAAACCTTGCAGTTCAGCAAGAAAAAGAAATAAAACGTACATCTAAAGAAAGGGCAAATTGGTATATAAGGAATTTTAATCTAAACATATTCTATGAATTTTCTAGGGATGATTACAGTATTTTCCAACCGTCTGGGCTGGCACAACATGGAACTACTACTTTCCCAGTTTCAGAAGCGTCTTACATTTGGCGTGCAGAGGGAGCTGTGTGACCTGGTTCGGGTATCTTTACTTAATGCACAGCGAGCCAGGGCCCTCTATGCTTCGGGCTTTCTTACTGTGGCAGATCTTGCTAGAGCAAACATTGCTGAGGTGGAGGTGGTTCTAAAAAATGCTGTACCTTTCAAAAGGTAAGAAAGTCTCTCTATTTACATGGGATTATTAAATGAAAAATCACATTGATTTTTAAATAATAGATACATTCTATGACATTTGCAGAAACATAAAATCATTTAATGGTGCATTTTTTAGACCATATCCTTGTGCTTAAGCAATACATGACTGTATTGGTTTTTTCCTCATATCTGTTAGCATGGTAGGTAATAGATTTCCTAATATTGAATCAATCTTATATTCCCAGAATTAATTTTGCTGTCACTTGGCTATGGGATATTATTTTTTACATGATGTTAGATTTTGTTTGTTAATATTTAATTTGCTGTTCTTTTGCACTGTTACTCATAAATAATATTCATCTGTAGTTTTCTTGTCTTAATTTGGCACTATCTTTATTCAGTTTTTGGTATCAGTGTTTGGTATCAGATTTGTTTCATAAAAGAATTATGAAATTTGCAGTAATTTATGCAATTTCATGACTGTATGGTTGAAAGTTTTATGTGATTACCCTATGAAACCATGTTGGTTTAGTGCTATTTTATGGGGGTTAGTTCCTTGATTAACTTTTTTATTTTATTTTTTCAGGAATTACTCTCTTTAAGCTTTCTATCTCTAATTTGGTATCCTTTATTTCCCTAGGAAATGATTCATTTAGGTTTTCAAATATATTTCACAGTAGTCTATAAATTAGGGTTTTTTTTTGCATTTTAAATATTTGTTCTATTTTATTATTTCTCCTTTGTCATTTTTATTTTGTAAATTTCTGTTTTCCCCTCCACCTTCCACACATACATAGACACACTTCATCTGTCTTTCCCTAAGAGTGGTCTCTTAAAGCCTGCTATTGTTAGTGTGTTTCTCTCTGTGTCTCCTTGTATCTCCTGTAGTATTTGCCTCATAAAAAAGGTTACTCCTTGGCTGGGGGTGGTGGCTCAGTCCTAGCCTTTTGGGAGGCTGAGAGGTGGGAAGATTGCTTGAGGACAGGAGTTCAAGAGCAGCCTGGGTAACAGAGAGAGACTTGTCTTTGCCAAAAATAAAAATAAGTAGCCAAGCATGATGGCATATTCCTGTAGTCCTACCTCCTTGAGAGGCTGAGGCAGGAGGATCACTTGAGCCTAGGAGTTCAAGGCTACAGTGATTAGGATCGGGCCACTAAAAAATAGTTATTTCATGTGTAGTTTTTCATAGCTATTTTCTTTATTGTGATTATTTTGAACATTACTAGTATCATTCTTTGTCACATATAATGCTTTTTGGCTTGAATTGTATTTTATTTGATATTGAAATATCTCTCATTGCTTTCTTCTTGTTTCCCTTTGGGAATTCCTTTGTCTATCCCTTTAGTTTTAGGCTTTTGAAATCACTTTGTTTTTTGATATGCTTTTTGGTATAACATTTAGTTATAGTTGAATATTGATTTGTGGAAGCAAATTGAAAATCTTTTTCTGGCTTGGTGCCTGCGGCTCAAGTGGCTAAGGCGCCAGCCACATACACCTAAGGTGGCAGGTTTGAATTCAGCCCGGACCGCCAAACAACAATAATGGCTGCAACCAAAAAAAAAAAAAAAATAGCCGGGCGTTGTAGTGGGTGCCTTTGGTCCCAGGTACTTGGGAGGCTGAGGCAGGAGACTCGCTTGAGCCCAGGAGTTGGAGGTTGCTGTGAGCAGTGAAGCCATAGCACTCTACCCAGGGGGACAGCTTAGGCTCTGTCTCAAAAAAAGAAAGAAAAAGAAAATCTTTTGCTTTTAGTCGATGATTTAATCCTATTTACTGGTATCACCAATATGTTTGGGCTTAATTCTCTCAAATTATTTTATGATTATGTCTGTATTATGTAATATTTGCTATGTTTCCTTTTATAACTGTTGGGTATGCTTTGCAGATTTATTTATTTATTTATGTCAATGTCTTGCTATGACACTGAGGCTGGAATGCAGGTAGCATCATCATAGCTCACTACAACTTAGTTCAAGTAGCTCAAACTACTTAGCTCAAGCTATCCTCCTGCCTCAGCTTCCAAACTTCTAAGTAGCTAAGAGTACAGACATGTACCCACCATGCCTGGCTAATTTTCTTTCTTTTTTCTTCTTCTTCTTCTTCTTCTTTTTTTTTTTTTTTTGGTAGAGATAGGTTTTTACTCTTGCTTAGGTTAGTCTTAAACTCCTGGTTTCAAATGATCCTTCCCCTTGTTCTCCCAAAGTGCTAGGATTACAGATGTGAGGCCGCTAGGCCTACAGTTTTATTTGATTTACACTTTCTTTTATTGAATTTTTTGAAACTACTCATCCCTTGTTGCCTTGCCTTGTGTATTATTTTTAAGAAGTCTATTGGGAGTCTGATTCTTTTGCCCTTGTAAATTATTTGATCTTTTTATATTTAGGCCTTGAGATGTCTTTTTCCTCTTTGAATTTCAATAGTTTTCCTAGGCATAATAGTTATTTGTTTTTATGTAACAAATTACTTTAAAACATAGCAGCTTAAAGCAATATAAGTTTATATTATCTTAAAGCTTCTGCAAGTAATGAATTCAGGAGCTCCTTTGCTGGTGACTCTGGTTTGGGATGTCTTCATGAGATTGTAGTTAAATTGTTGGCTAGGACTATAGTCTTCTGAAAGCTTAACTTAGGTCTGATTCCAAGATGATACACACGTTTGCAAGTTGGTGCTGGATGCCTCAGTTGTTATGCACATGCGCTTCTCCATAGGACTTCTTGACAATGGCTGGCTTCTCCCAGAGTGAGTGGTTCAAAAAAGAGCAAACTGGAACCTGCAATGCATTCATGACCTCCCTTTGGTTTTTTAGTTGTAGGTGAGAGACTAAATTGGGTCCCATTACTCCACATTAGTTGGAAGTAGAATCTTTTAGTCATTATGTCTTGCATAATTTGCCCCAGCCCATCCCCTTTCTTCTCCTGCTACTTTAATTACATATATGTTTGAATTTTTAGGTCTAGAATCTATTATGTTACTACAAAGAACATCAGTATTTTGTCAGTTTCGCTGAACTCAAAAGTCCAAACTTTATGTAGCAGACAGCTATCTGTTTAGTTGTTTAGATTTTAAAGTAGTTACTAGGTATCTGCCCCCAGTTACACAGTTTAGAGGTCAGCCAGATACCACATATTTGAGCAGAGTTTTTATGAAGAATTTGGGATACTCTTTCTCTAGCTCTCTGATTTCTAGACTTTCTGCCTTCAATTTCTAACCAATGTATTTATCCTTAGCTCTATTCTGAATTCTGTCAGTCAGTGAAATTCAGGTTTTTATCAGAGTTTTTACCCAACATACATGGTGCTGATTGAGGCCTGCCTTCAGGTAAAAAGTGTGAAAATTTTCCCACTGCTATTGCTATGTTCTAAGTCTTAACACCTCCCCCCCCCTTTACTTTCTTGCTTTCTTTTGGTCATTCTCTAGTCTCTTTAAATATTTTGTTCAGTTTATTGTCTAGGAAGATTTGTTTTGGGTGAAAGTTTTATGACTTTCACTTTTTTAAAGGCTTTTGCTTAAAGAATCTATCTTAGTGAGGCTTTCCTGTATTATGCCATTAAAAAATTGTAGCACCACCCTCCCCTTTCTGCTATTTCACTTTTGTGTACATCTCTTCTAACCAATTGACATAGAATGCATTTTAAATATTTGCGTGTTTTCTGAATTCTACAACTAGAATGTAAGTGTCATGAGAGAGAATGTATCTCTCCCTACTTCAGTGTTATTTCTTTAGTTCCTGGAACTACTCAGACTGAATGCTTAATAAATATTTGTTATATGAATGAATGTATCAACACATTAATTTCTTTTTTTCCTATCTCCTGGTTTAGTGCTCGAAAAGCAGTAGATGAGGATGAAGAAGCTGTTGAAGAACGTCGGAATATGCGAACTATTTGGGTGACTGGCAGAAGAGGTTTAACTGAAAGGGAAGCAGCAGCTCTTATAGTGGAAGAAGCCCAAATGATTCTGCAGCAGGACTTAGTTGAAATGGGAGTACAGTGGGACCCATCTTTCCTTTTAAATTCTGGTACACGTTCATCGACCAGTAGTGAGTCACAAGGGAAGGAACATGCATTTACACCCCAAACTAAGAGTTCTTGTAAAAGAGTAACACTAAGGAGCAAGAGGAACAGAATATTTGGTGATTCTTATGTCAAGCATTCACCAAACATAGTACAAGATTTAGATAAAAGTAGAGAGCATACCAGTTCTTTTTATTGTTCACTCCAGAGTAGGAATCAAGAACATCAGACACATCCCATTTTCAGGGCAAGAAAACGGGCTTCCTTGGACATAAATAAAGACAAGACAGTAACCTCTCTGAATCATGGAAAAACAAGCACTAAGAAAGTTGTTCAGATCTTCTCGTCTGAGAAAACAAAAAAGGAATCTTTTCGATCTCAGAAACATAGGGAGCATCTGAAACAAATTAGGAATAGTAGCCCTTTGAACGACTCTAGAATATATAAAGTTGACTTCCAAGGACAGACTCTGTTTAGTCCTATTGTTTGTGAAGAACCATTTACCTTAGATAAGAAGAATACAGAATTTAAAAATTCAGGGCCATTTGCTAAAAATGTATCTTTTTGTGCTGGGGAAAAATATAACAAAACTTCATTTCTATCACAAGTAAAGCAAAGTTGTTCAAGGAACAGAATAATAACTAATGATATTCTTCTGGAACATTTTATCACAGAATCCCAGAGTAAAAATGTGGATTGTCAAACCTTTAGGACAGTTAGTGAAAATGGAAGAGGATTAGCTGTTGTTGAGACAGAAAAAATAAATGAAGTGCTACAACAAAATGATCCAGAAAACCAGAATGTTTATGTGAAACACCATGACACTTATCCTGATAACCACAGCCCAGAAAAACAGTCTAATAAACAAGCAAACAGTTATATCAAAGATAAAAAAAGAGAGAAGCAAATGCCCTGTGAGGTATTCAGTAGTCATATGAATAGAGACTCAGATTTTACTGCTACTAAATGTGAAAATATAGAGGTTAATACTGAGGAAAAGAATCCAAATGATTTTCAGGCATTAGAAGAAAATACAAACAAAAATGAGATACCCAGTGGAATACTTGTATCAACTGGAACATTTGGCAAATCAGGAGGCCAGCATGAGAATTTTCTAAACATCCCTGGAATACAAGAAAAAACAGATACCTATGCAACAAACAAAACTAGCAATCATCATGTTTCCGATTTAGGTTTAGTCCACGGTGATTTTGAAGATAGCTTCTACCTGGATACTCAGTCAGAGAAAATAATACAACAGACAGCAACTGAAATTACCAAACAAGAGACAAAAGATACCAACCTGGCAGCAGGGATGATGCAGAGGACCTTAGACCACCAGAACTCAGTTATCTCTTTTCAAAATGCGTTTCACGCTACCTTTCCTGGTGAGCAGCACTCCTCAGGAAGGACTGATGGAGATCATTTGAACTTAAAGTCTATAAGAACTATGAAACAAAGCACTGATTCACATGGGGTTGATATCCTGTCTCCGGAAAACCCAGTTTTTCGTTCTCCAATGCTATTGGAGGAAAATGCTCTTTGTTTTAAAGGGAGTGAACTGTCTGTTACTGACTCCCAATTAAATAGTTTTCTTCAAGGCTATCAAACACAAGAAGCTGTGAAACCGGTGATACCTCTTGTTCCTCAACAGAAAACTCCCACTGATACAGAGGGAGAATGCGTGCAAGTTCCCGAAACAAGTTTGAATATGAGTGATAGTTTATTGTTTGACAGTTTCAGTGAAGACTACCTAGTAAAAGAACAACCAACTGATGTTCAGGCAAAAGAACCCCTTCCATCTCAGATACCATCAGACCATTTCACTGATTCCCCATGTCTACAACAAGAGGGTCTGATTAAAAACTCAAATGTGAATGAGAGTGAAGATATCCAGGAGCAGTCACCTTGTTTCAGTGATCAATCTGTTATGTTTTCAGAAATGAACTCTCTTCAAATGGTTGAAGATTTGGACAATGATGGTATATTTTCAGCCCAAGAGAGACATAATACTGTAGTATCTCTTAGAGCCTTGGAACTAAGTGATCCACTGATTGTAGGCAATGACCACCCCCAAGAAGTATCTGGAGGAGATAGAGATGAAAGGACTCATAAATCCAAATTAACTCGGATAGGGCAAAATCAGTCATTCATGTGGTCAGGGGCATCATTTGATCTAAGTCCAGGACTACAAAGGATTTTAGATAAAGTGCCCAGTCCTCCAAAGAATGAAGAGCTAAAATTAGCAACTATAAACTTGTCTGGTTTGAAAGGGAAAAGTACAGAGTTAAATGAGAAACAGGAGGCAATTTCAAATATGGAGACAAATCAAGTGCAGGGATTTTCATGTTCCCCTAATGAAGTAAAAAGCAAGCAAGAGACACCAGAGAACAATGTCAAGTGTGATGAATCCTCACCCCTCTTGCCTTGTAAACAGAACTGTGTAGCTGATGATAATGGTCTCATTCCTCCTACACCTACTCCAGCATCTGCTTCTAAGCTGGCATTTCCAGAGATTCTTGGAGCACCCATAGAACATTGGAAAACTGGTGGTGTTTTACAGCCTGGTGAAAGTTATTCATTTGGTTCACCTTCAGATATTAAAAACCATGATTTAAATCTAGAGAACAGAAATGACTTCAAAGACGGCAGCCCTATGAGAGACACAAGTTTTTCACTGCTTTCATCACAGGATGGATTGCAGTTAACTCCAGCCGCAAGCAATTCGGAAAGTTTGGCCATAATTGATGTAGCAAGCAACCAAGCCCTTTTTGAAACATTCATTAAGGAGTGGCAGTACAAAAAACGATTTTCCATCTCAGTGGCTTGTGAAAAGATTAGAAGTTCAGCATCTTCTAAAACTGCTACTATTGGTGGTAGATTTAAGCAAGGTAAGAAGTTTTTTGAAAAAAATTTTATAGCCAGGCACGGTGGCTCACACCTGTAATCCTCGCACTCTGGGAGTCTGAGGAGGGAGGATTGCTTAAGCTCAGGAGTTTGAAATTTGTCAGATCAAGAGTTAGCGACCCCATCTAAAAATAGTTTTTTACATTTATAAACTAGTTAATAGACTGACACGAGGTTTAGGTTTTTCAGTATTGGATATTGAGTGTAATCTGTTGAAAATTTACTAAGTTATCTACTGTGTGGACTTATGTGTAGAACAGCTTTATTCAGCAGAGTTAGATTAATAATATTTGCCTTCCATTATGAGAGGTGCATGCAAAATATACTATACTGCAATCTTATTTTAAATTTGGATATAACATTTCTTTAATGGTATTTTAATGTGACAGTGATCTTCATTAATCATCAATGCTCATGAGTCGTTTCCTATTAAATTGTAATATCTTTGTTATATAATCAAAAAAGTACATAGCAAGTAGGAACTATTATTTTTCATAATGTGCATTAGCTTTACTTTCTAAGATTTCTCTCATGTGGAACTTAGATTTCCAGTGATAGACATGAATTCTGTGCTAAAATGTTGATTCCAAAGCCTTGCAGAGCTCTACCAGGTTTTAAGAGAGCTGAACCTTTTGGTCAAGTAATACAGTGTATGTTTCTATGTTATTACTGCAATACCCCTGGATTCTGACTTACGGGGAATAGCTGTAGTCAGTTTGACAACCTGTTGTGAAAATCAGAAGTTTGATTAGATTTATTAAATCTCAGCATTTTTGAATGCACTCATTCATAAAAGCTTGAATTTTGTCAGTTCATGGAGCAGACATGTTAATGACAAGCTTTATATACCTTTAGTATTAAAAGTACTTTCCTACCCTCAGTGAATCCCCAACAATAAAAAAAAAAGCACTTTCCATTTTTTATCCAACAAACATAAATTTGAGTATATATTTTGTATTAGGCTCTGTGCTGGAGGTCAGTAGGATAAAAACATTCACTTAAATTTAATAAATATGCATTGAGTTCCTCTGTGCCCATTATTTTTCTGGTATTAGAGGTATAATTGTGAATAAAATTGAAGAAACATTTTAGACAAAAAAAAAATGTGGACTCCAGATACAAATTATACTTAATTCTTCACTAATGAATAAGACCTTTGATTTTTCTGAAGTTTCCTAGTTAAGAATTGTTGGATTTGCTACAAAGTTTTAGTAGCATGCAGATGATCTTTATTTCTGTTTGGGTCACAGAAATTTGAAGTGCAACTTTCTGGTTTTTTATTTGTTAACACTCATTTAGTCATTAGTATAGATTTATTTTAAGAAATCTTTGGTAGTTTTTTTTTATAACTCCCTTTTGTGAGGAAAATTCCACTTTCTATCTTATTTTATTTTACTTATTATTTATTTTTTGACAAGGTCTTGCTCTGTTTCCCAGGCTGCAGTGTAGTAGTGAGATCTTCTTACCACAGCCTGGAATTTCTGGGCTCAGGCCATCCTCATGCCTCACCCTGAGCCTACATGTGCATAACCCCCTATATTTTTGCTGTTTTTTTTCCAAGGTGGGGGTCTCTGCTATGTTGCCTAGTCTGGTCTTGAACTCCTGGCCTCAAATGATCCCCTTTTCAGCCTCCCAGGGTACTGGGATTACGGGCATGAGCTGCTGTACCTGTTAGTTTTTCACAGTGGTACTTAATTGATGAGCCTTCTAGACAGCTCTTAAACATAAAAATTATTTTCTAAATAACACATATTTTAGTATTTGGGAATTTTGCCTATTAAATATAGTTTTTATTGTTTCAATAATTTAATGTCTTTATTTTTAGAGTTTTTAATTTTTTCACCTTTGGTTTATTTAGCTAGTTTACCTCCGGAAGCTCCTGTTAGAGAAGATGGATTTTCAGTTAAAGGCTATGATGACATGTTGGTGGTTGGACTGGCAATATGCTGGGGTGGAAGGGATGCCTATTATATTTCACTGCAAAAAGAACAAAAGCATTCTGGTGAGTAACCAGTACTTGGCTAAGTCACCATATAATTAAGGTAACATCTATTAAAGTAGTGATCTTGTTTGTTGAGAGTAATTTTTTGATATTTACCTAAGATTTAATTGTAGGATTAAAACAAAATTTTGGAGAGCCACTATGGACATTATTGCATATATTAAGTAGAGTGAATGTTTTAAGAAGCACCTCCTTTACTAGCCCCTTCTTGTCACATAAGGCCATTAATGTGGCAGTGGAACTTCAGGGACTTCCACCTTCAGGGCTTACTTTTGATGACTAGACTATAGCAGTTTCTTTTTAGTCTTTTTTCCCCTCCCATTGACAGGGTCTGAAACTCAAAGGCGATGTTGAGCTAGAGAGGTATAATAGTTGAATCACACAACCTTTGGTAAAGTCTTTGGAATTGAAAGAATATGACCTGGAAATACTCTGTGATCTGCTTGTGGTTATTAGATACCCAGCTGATTGGTTGGTTTTGAATAGGAGCAAAATTAATAAGGAAACATTTTACAGTATGCTATATAGTCTTTTTCTTAGAAAGCATGAAATATTTTCATTTGTTTTACAGGAAAATATATTGGAGTGAGTTATTACTTGTATTTCTACTTTTTTATTTTTAATATGGCATTGTATGTTCATACTAAATTTCCCTTTAAAATTTATTCAGAATATTTTCTTGTCTTTAACTCCTTCTTCTGAGGAATATAATTTTATTTTTATAAGTCTTGATATTTAGAAGTTTCTCCCACCTAATTAAATAAAGCATTATGAATCTCCTAGCCCAGTCCATAATTTTTAGATTATGAAACACTTTATCTACATAACCGGTATGACCTGGATAAGGTCATACTGAGTTAGTGGTCACATGGAACTAGTCCTGAATCGTTTTTAGTCTTTCTACTAAAGATTGCTACTTCAAATGAATGAAAGTCATTTTTGCCTTAAGACTTTTTTGTCTTTTTTTTTTTTTTTAAAGAAATCAGTGCCAGTTTGGTTCCACCTTCTCTGGATCCCAGCCTGACTGTGAAAGACAGGATGTGGCACCTTCAATCCTGTTTGCAAAAGGAATCTGATAAAGAACATTCTGTTGTCATCTACGACTTCATCCAGACCTATAAAATTCTTCTTCTGTCTTGTGGCATCTCCCTGGAGCAAGGTTATGAAGATCCTAAGGTTCTGAGTATTGTTTAAGTTATATATACTTTAAAAAAAAATTTTAGAGTTTAGGGTTAATTCCTTTTTTTTTCCTTTTGAGACAGTGTCTCACTCTGTTGCCTAGGCTAGAATCTGTAGTGTTAGCCTAGCTTGCAGCAACCTCAGACTCTTAGGCTCAAGCAATCCTTTTGGCTCAGCCTCCTGAGTATCTGGGACTACAGGTGCCTGGCACAATACTTGGTTAATTCTTTTCTTTTTTAGTAGAAATTAGGAGCTCTTGCTGCAGCTAGTCTTAAACCTGAACTCCAGTAATCCTCTCACCTTGCCCTTCCAGGGTTGCCAGGATCATAGGTTGAGCCACTGTTGCTCAGCCTAGGGTTAATTCTTAAATGACTTGGTATTAATTTTGCTTCAGTAATGCAGCTTACATCTTTTAGGGTAGTCCCTTTTTTATTCAGTACTCTTATCCCCAGAATAGGATATTACGCAATAAATGCCTTTCTGTACATAGAAACAAAGATGTCACAAATTCTATACCCTAAAGTTTATATCTTTCCTTGGGGATTTTTAAATAATTTTAATTTTGGTAATAATTTCTAAGTGGTAAATTCGAAGTGAAATGAGAACTATTAGATTTAAGGTATATAATAGAGCAGGATGTTTCAAATATTCTTGAGGGTGGATGTAGAAATTCTGAAAAGTGCACGAATATAAAACATCAAAGGATTGTAATTAGGGACCATTTGGTGTAGAGGAAAATCACCTTACCAGCCTTTGAGAACTTTCCTGTTTAATAGCAAAGTGTGATATACTTTTTGTAATGATGACTCTGAGTTATCAAGGAAAAGGTAAATTATGTCATTGTACTATATACTTAACAGTATAATGCATTTTAACAACACATTTAAATTTTAGAGGCTTGGAGAAGGGTCATTTTTTTCCTGCATGGTACATGAGGCATACAGAGTTGAGAAATGTTAATATTTGGTAATTATTATCAATAATAATAGGATACTTTTTAGTTTCCTAGTTTCTTTAGCTTTTTTGGCAATGATTTTCAAAGGCAGCATTGGGTAAACACTAAAGGTACTACCCTTTTCTAGGCTTGGTTTATATATGATGTATTCCAGATTGCTCCTTTCTTTGGTTTTTTCTTTCTTTCCCACTATGTTGCCTGGGCTAGAGTTCACTTGCATCATCATAGCTCACTACAATCTCATACTCTTGAG
>CAUYQV010020888.1:0-44642 GCA_963574575.1 Galagoides demidoff | reverse complement strand
TTTTTTAGACGGAGCCTCATGCTATCCCCCTGGGTAGAGTGCCATGGCATCACAGCTCATAGCAACCTCCAACTCCTGGGCTCAAGCGAGTCTCCTGTCTCTGCCTCCCAAGTAGCTGGGACCACAGGCACCCGCCACAACACCTGGCCATTTTTTTGGTTGCAGCCATTATTATTGTTTGGCGGGCCCGGGCTGGGGATTTGAACCCGCCACCTTAGGTGTACGTGGCTGGCGCCTTAGCCGATTGAGCCATAGGCACCGAGCCAATTACTGTATTCTTAATTCTACATCTCCCTTAGGAAGGAATAACTATTTTGTTTTGTTTTGTTTTGGTTAGCCTATATTTTAGTGTCAGAGAAAACATCAAAGCAAAACTTTTATAAAGAGGAAGAAATTTCTATAGCAGTGTTTTTTTCATCTGGGGATGATTTTTCCTTCCAGGGGATATTTGGAGGTTGACACAACTGTGGAGGAGATGCTTCTGGCATCTAGAGGGTAGAGGCTGGGCATGATGCAAATGTCCTACGATGCACATAATGGGCACCACAATGAGGTCCATCCCAAAATATCAACAGTGCCATAGATGAGGAACCCTTGTATACAGTGACAGTTGCTATGATGTGTACACTGGCAGAATGTAGCACGTCATGGTGACTTCATCTGCAGCACATCATCGTGGTGCAGAAAAGCACCGGACTGAGAGCCGTCAGCCTCAGGTGCATCTGACCAGCTAAAAGTCTTGGAGAGTCCACTCAAACACCAAGAGGGATCCCTTTCCCAAACTGTAAGATGGGCATCTTGAGTCCTGCCCTGCCTTCTTCTGAGAGGCTGAAATGAGAACGCTGAACTGTGAAATTACAAAATGCGTCTTTGTAAAAGTTATCAATAGTGAGCAGGAGCTGGCTATTGAAACATCAGTGGAACATTCCCCAAATTCTTCCAAACACTTCCAAACAATGCGCCAGCCCACAGTGACTTTCTTCCAGATGTTTACATTATTCAGAATGTGCAACACCACCTGCTGTAACAAATGACACCAATGTTAATAGTTTAACACTGAAACAGTTTATAGCTTTGTGATGCAATAATTGAACTTGGTTGACTGGGTCTTCTGGTGACTCTTTTGTTGAAAAGCAGCTCAGAGACCTTGGCCCCTTCTCCCTTCTTTCTTTTCTCCCTTTCTTTTTTTTTTCCTCCCTCCCTTCCTTTTTCCCTTCCTATCTGCCTTCCTTCCCTTCTTCCATCCTGACAGCCCTGGAGTTTTTTGTTTCCAGCGTCATAGATGAGGAGAGAGAGTATATTGGCTTATGGAGGAGAGACCTCCTTCTAAAAACAATACCACCTCTTGGTTTCCATTGGCTGACCTCAGTCACATGGCCCCACATGACTTCAAGGAAGGCTGGAAAATGCAGTTGAACTGTGGACAGAAAGAAATGGGCACCTCAGCATGCTTTTTTCACCATATGCAGACTTGGTCTGAATAGGTTTCTGTGTTATGTTATCTTCCATAAGCACCACATGCTCTTTCTGAGGCCCTTACACCTTTCTTAAGTCAGACTATAAAATGCATCAGCTCCACAGCTTGTCTTGGCTGAGTGCAATTCTCTTCTTTTATTCGGCAAGAATTGATGGAGTGTCTGCTACATACCAGGAACCTTGCTAGATTCTGGAGATACAGCAGTAAACAACAAAAGCCCTGTCCCTACAGAACGTTCATTCTACTTGGGAGAGAGTGTGAATAAACACATTATAAACAAACACACAGCCAACACATCTTTAAAGGCATTGGGCAGTATAGGTGATAATCCCCCTTCATTTTAAGAGGGTTTGGCCCAAGTGGCAACACTCAATTGATTTGGGTGAATAGGATTTTTCCATTTTATGAATTTGAGACTAAGAGACAGTAGTCCTCGACTGTCGGTACTGCAGTGAGTTGGAGCCCGGGGCAGGCAGATTTTGTGTTTGTGCAGAGATGCCGAGAAAGTTATTTTACCGAGGGGGAAAATAAAGCAAATGAGTGCCTGTTAGGTGAGAGAAAAAAATAGTAAGAGAGAAACTGCTTCATTTCTGAAGTCCCCAGTTCCAGATTTCACTTTCTCTCAACCCCAGGGTAGATTTTCCATCTTTGTGTTCTGTAAGGACACTTTTCTTTTCATGAACTTTCTACTTTTGCTCGAGCACATTTGATCAGTATCTCCGCCTCTCAGGTGAAAAATCCTTGCCTCTCTCTGCCTTTCCCTGTGTTGTGTTCATCATCCATTTATTCTGGAGCCAGTGCAGCTAATTATTTCTTTTTGGTCACAAAGACAACCAAGACTGGGTCATTGCCTGCAAGGAACTGGAATCAGGCTGAGGATTTCAGGTGATAATTATTCTGAATTATTACTAAGACAAGAAATCATAATTTTGAGATAATAAATAATCATTCTCAAAAATTACTTAGGTTGGCTCGGCGCCTGTGGCTCAATCAGCTAAGGCGCCAGCCACGTACACCTAAGGTGGCGGATTCGAATTCCCAGCCCGGGCCCGCCAAACAACAATGATGGCTGCAACCAAAAAAAGTGGCCGGGTGTTGTGGCGGGTGCCTGTGGTCCCAGCTACTTGGGAGGCGGAGGCAGGAGACTCGCTTGAGCCCAGGAGTTGGAGGTTGCTATGAGCTGTGATGCCATGGCACTCTACCCAGGGTGACAGCTTGAGGCTCTGTCTCAAAAAAAAAAAAAAATTATTTAGGTTTAGGCAGGGTCTGTGGTCACATCATCTGCTAACTTGGCAAGGGTTTCCCCAGAGAGAGTGTCTTTCCTAACTAAAGGACAGATGACAAGATACCAGCCAGGTCTACAGCTTGGTCACTGAGTGAGAACCACATGAACACTTAGACAAGGTAAAGTTTCACAAAGGGAAAATTCAATGTGTTGTGTCCTGCTGCTCATATTAAATTGATGTGCCTTGCCTGGCCTAACCTTTACCCTAAGATGCTTTATTACTTATACATTAGGAGACCAATCTAGATATGCAATTATAGATCTCAAATCAACAACCGAAACATGATAAAATATTCTACTTCCTCAGTAATAAAATAAAAACGGCATAAAAAGGACTTACCATGTTTCACCTAGAAAATTAGCGATTTTTCTTTCTTTGTTCTTAACAGATTTAAATATCCAGTTTGGGGCCAGGATTTGGGGAAATGAATGACACCACAAACTGTGATGGGATGAGAATATTATTGAATCTTTATCTGCCAAAGAATCAAGTATTCACAAAGGTTTCAATGCAGCAATTTCATTGCAAGTAATTTTCTTAGTGAAGTCACAGGATAACTCAAAAGTTTAACTCTAAGATGTCCATTGAAATGATATTTGAAATAGTAAAAGTAGGAAAAGCCATAGGTTTAACGATAAGGAATTATTGAATAAATTATGATACCGTCAGAAAATACTGTTTCATCATTACAAACAGATGCTATACAAAAAGTGTAATTCCATGAATAGATGTTCATAATGCAATTTTGAGTGAGGAAATGAGGGTATATTGAACTATGAAGAATATAATCCTATTTTGGGAAAAAAAATCAAAGGATGAACACACAAAGAATGGGCAATAAAATAGAAATAAGGTGCACAATGCAAGGGTATTTAGCTCCTCCCCCCAGGGTGGGGTCTCTCCTACAGCTTGAACTTCAGCTTGGCAGTGAGAACAATGTAACCTAAACATTTGTTTCTTCATATTAATTTCAAATAAAAAAAAGAAGAAGAAATAATGGTTATGTCTAGGTGGTAAGCATAATTCATTTCCAGTTCACTCATTTTTATTTAATGAGATAATATTCTGTGCCCGACAAATCAATAAATGAATGGTTCCTCTGGATGTTATTATTCACTCCATCAACTGAATGGAACAAATACCAACTTCTCAGATTCGTCATTAGGAGTAAACAAAATCACAAAGCACCTGGCATACAGTTGGTTTTTATTTTCATTTTTTTTATTAAATCATATTTGTGCACATTAATACTATCATGGGATACAGTGTGTTGTTTCCATATACAATTCGAAATACTTTCATCCAATTGGCCAACATGGCCATCATGTCGTTCTCATAATTGTATTAAGACATTTATATTCGACATTTAGAAAGATTCATATGTACCCTTATAGGATAAATCATGGGCATGGTCCCAGCAATCACCCTCCCTTTACCCATCTTCCCCCCACCCCTCCCCTTCCTCTCCCCATTCCCCCGAGTCTTGGACTACAATTGGGTTATAGCTTTCCTATGATAGTTAACAATTAGTTTCATAATAGGGTTGAGTACACTGAATACTTTTTCTTCCATTCTTGAGGTACTTTGCTAAGAAGAATATTTTCTAGCTCCATCCATGTAAACATGAAGGAGGTAAAGTCTCCATCTTTCTTTATGGCTGCATAGTATCCCATGATGTACATATACCACAGTTTATTGATCCAATCATGGGTTGATGGGCACTTGGGCTTCTTCCATGACCTAGCAATTGTGAGTTGGGCTGCAATGAACATTCTGGTACAGATATCTGTATTGTAGTGTGATTTTTGGTCTTCTTGATATATACCCAGCAGGGGAATTATAGGATCAAATGGCAGATCTATATTTAATTCTCTAAGTGTTCTCCATATGACTTTCTAAAAGGGATGTATTAGTTTGCATTACAGTTGGTTTTTAAATAGACAGTGGGGTTTTCTTTGTTTGCTTGTTTGTTTGTTCATTTTCTTTGCTAGGGAGAGGACTATGTACCACAGGGGTTAAGAATGTGACAAGAAAGTGAATTCCTCAAGTAGAAGAGACTGAGATTCAAATCCTGCTTCTTGGTCATTTGCAAGCTCAGAAAGGTAGGTGAGTCAGTTACGTCTTCCGAGCTTTGTTTGCTTCTTGGAAGATAGAGACAGCAATCGCTAAATCCTAACATGATCCCTGAGCATGAAAAACAATGTATGCAAATCAATGAACACACATTGGGGTTAGGTATTAGTATTTTCTCTTACCATATCTTGGGAAAGGAGCATGGATTCGATTCACAATATGAGAAAAGTGCACTTTGAAGCACAAGGAGTACACAGAACTTAGAAGCCCCCAGGGTTCTCCTTTCATCGTAACTGCCACTTAGTAGAGTAGAAATGCATCTGGTCTGGATCTAGGTTGTCACCAGTTTCAGCAAATAAATAAATAAATAAATAAATGGAGGGCGTAGAATGAGCCTACAAGAGCCAGAGGTTGACAGTGGGGGGAGGATAGAGAGAGAGAGAGGAAAGAAGAGCCTGGAACTGAAAGGACGTGAGCTCGATGCTTCCTCAGCAAGGCTTCGACCTAGGGTGGGGAAGGTGTGGGAAGCATGAGTCTTAACAAGTTAACCGGAATCATCTGCAGTCGATATTATCCAAATCCCTTGTGAAACTCAAGACCAAGGCCAGCTCAATTAGCAAGCTGCCATGGTTTGCCTGGTAAAGAGGTCATTTATAAGCAAAAGGTATAAATAGATCTATTGTTAAAATGGGCATCGTATACAGTGGATACACACACCTGTATCTCCAAGCTACAATCATTTCTTGTCTCAGTTGCTCAAATGTCTCCTAAGTAGTCTTGCTTTTTCTGCCCTTTGCCCAGATATAGCTTGTACCAAATGCGGAGAGATCCAGTTAAAAAATATTTCAGGTTGCGTTATTCCTCTGCTCAAAACCCTCTAATGGCATCCATTTTCCCAAAGTCAAAGTCATGTGATGCCTTGATCTTTTCTCATCTTTCATGGTCAAAAAAAGTTACCATTGTTTGAGGGTTGCCATGTGAGAAACTGTCTGTTTGTGTTATGGTCTCCATCCAGTGCTCCTGATTGCTTAGAAAGTGGATGCTGTGACCATTCCCACTTTACTGATGAAGAAACTGAGTCCAGATGAGTTACATCACTGGCTGAAAGCTAAGGAGTGGCAGTAAGAGGACTCCATCCTATAACTGTCTGGATGCAAAATCTGAGCTTTAATCAAGTGTAGTTGGCCTTCCATACCCACGGGTTCTGCATGTATAGATTCAACCAACTTGGACTAAAAATATTTGGGGAAAAAATTGCATCTGTATTGTACCGAATATGTACAGATTTTTTTGCCTGTCATGATTCTCAAAACAAATTATTTATATGGAAGTTACACCTAATAGGTGTTATAAGTAGTCTATAGATGATTGAAAGTCTAAGGGAGGATATGTGTAGGTTACATACAGCATTAGGATCACTTTAAATCAGGGGCTTGAGCATTCTCAGATATACATATCTGAGGGAGGTTCTGGCACCAATCACCCCTGGATACAGAAGAACGGTCGTACTTCATCAATAATTTTCCAAACTAGGTCTTCAGAGTGGATGCAAGCTTTAAAAGCATTTATTAGTTCCACTGCAGGACACTGGATTCAGTAGGTATGGATTGAGTAGGGATTTTAGCTTTTTATAAAGCTCCCTCCTTGAATCTGAAACAGTCATATTTAGGGAACACTGCATGTATCTCCATGATGACTATGCCAGGATGATGCTGTGATTCATTCCTACAGAAGAGGACACTGAGGTTAAGGAGACCACTGGACTGGTGATCTTCCATTTCCCTCCTCCCAATCTTTTCACCCCGAGCTATTTTTTGTCCATCTCGATTGTGCTATGGGCCCCACAAGGGGCTGACCTGTACAGACTTCATCAGTGGACTCATTTGCCCACTCATTTCTGGTTGGGCTTGACTTAACCAATGGGCGACCCTTGCAAGACATCAGAGGGTAAGAAGAGAGAGAACCCAGAGAGTTTACTCCCCCTGGTTCCTGCCTTTCTTGTTGCAAACCACTTGTGGCAGTGATTTCAATTCTCTAGAGCCACAGCTCCTGGTGGGTGCTTGCTTCTCCATAATTCCAGCTTTGGTTGGGTCTGGCAATGCTGTTCTCTTCCTTCCCCTCTGCTGGAATTTGTGGTGGTCATGCTCTCCACTGTTCCCATCTCCAGGGTACATCAGCATCTCTTCGGCTCCCCTAACCATGTGCATACCTCTGTAGGGATCCCTGCATTGACCGCTCTTGAACTAAAACTTCTGAGCTGCCCTTCCATTTCCTGGTGGGACTCTGATATAGTGACCAAGCCAGGAAGGGGCAGGTTGGTATAAGTCTGTCAGTAAAACTCAAAATTGCCTCTTTAGGTACTAGGTAATAGTCCCTTTCTTATTGGTTATAGCAGACTACCTGTAACTGGGTTATTTTGTAAAGATAAGGAATTTTTTTCTTCTTAAATTTCAGAATATTACATGGGCACCATAAACTATTACCCATTAACTACTTATTAACTACCCATTAACAAGTTATGGGTACCATAACTATTACCCATAAACTATTGCCTTTAAAAAAATGGTAATAAAGTATCTTTTGCAATAATTTGGGTGGAATTGAAGACCATTCTCCTAAGGGAATTATTGTAAGAATGGAAGAACGCCACACATAATCAATACGAAACTGGAACTAGTGGATCAAGACTTTTGTGCACATATGGAGTGAATTCATTTTTTATGGTTAAGGAGACTGAGAAGTTTGATGAGCTACATTGGGTGGGAACCTTCTCGCTGATGGGAACTCTGCGGAACCTCGGGTAGACCACGGCAAGGGGGCTGAGTGTACTCATGTGCCATCTCTGGCCTTTTCTCCTCTTCCTCTTTTTACAAAGCCACAGTTACTCTGATAATCTACTAATCCACTAATACATTAATCCATTAAATGATGAAGAGCCATCAAGGTCCAATTACTTCTTAAAGGTCCCACCTCTCAACACTGCCCATTGAGTATAACGTTTCAACATGAGTTTTGGAAGAGGCATTCAAACCAGAGCAATCTCCAAAGACAATTCTAGATTTAGGTGTTTATAAATCTTCCTGCCACATTCCTCTATCATTTAATAGTCCTAATTCACAGTGGTCCTTTGCAGTTTTTCACTTAAAATCCTTTGCATAAATTCTCTCTTGATTTCAGCCTGATGAGAAAACTTGGGAAGTGAGGGTTTGGGGAGAACTTGAACATGCCCCCGTGTCCCAGATAAGTCCAAAGACTTGCCGTGTCCAAGACATGTTTGGCGGCCTGGTCTCCCTGTTGTAGCTCCCCACACTACCTCTCAGGCTTGGGGAGTGAAGACAGAGACCCAAGGCAGCAGGGTTTGACCCAGACAAGCCCAGGAGAGCTGCCAGAAGAGGACAGACTTCCCCAAATGAGGGTATTTATTATTTAAATATTGATCGCACTGTTTAAATCACACAGATGGAAAAGGCTTCCCATTTGTAAGTCATTTTTTAATGGCAGATCAAAGCTGGCTAACATTTTGCTGGACCATGAGTTCTTGTGGATGCCAAAAAAGTCTGAGCCCGGTCCCACTAGAGCGGAATAGAAAAAAAAAAAAAAAAACTCAGGACAATGCTGAGTTCTACCTTTCCCATCTGGAAAATGGATTTAACAAGTTTCATTAGCTCTGTGTACCAGGCAGTATCCTAACGGGAAACTAGAATCCATCTTTCATGTGGAGACTTCACTATAAAGAATGGATTACCCAAGTGATACAGAAGTGTAGAAGCTCAACAGTCAGTAATGAGGCAACTCAGAGATTAGTAACAGCAGTAAGATGCTAGCATCCTTAGGCTGGAGAAACAAAAAGAGTCAAGGCTGACTGGCAGGAATCAAATCCATAGATGGCAAGGGCTGTTTTGCAAATATTGGAACCAGGACGAGAAAGGCTTAGTCAAGATATGTCACAGGACAACTTGGATTCAGAGGAAGAATGAAACTACATCTCTTGATCCACGGAGTGATACGGACATCCAAAGAAGAAAGGGATTGATGGAGCCACCCTTGGCGACTCTACCACACTGGGTATTCTTATGTTGTCTTAACGAATTGATGCTTTTGACCATTTCATCTTCCTGTCCATCTCTAACAACTCTTTTTCTCATGGTGAGAAACCTGCAGCCTTGGGGTCCCATGTAGCCTCTGGATCCTTGAGTGCAGCCTTTTAACTGAATACAAATTTTATTAATAAAAAGATTAGGTCCATGAAGTTTGGATTCAGTCAAGGGGCCATGCTTGAGAGATCCCAAAGGCCACATGTAGCCTTGAAGCCACAGGTTTCCCACTCTTTCTGTTCAAATAATCGTTGTCTTATAATTGTAGTGTGCAGTCCATTTAAATTCATCGCAATAATTAATATGGCTGGGCTCGAGTCTACCACATTGATATTTATTTTCTACTCATCCAAACTTTTTTTCATTCTTTTTCCCCCTTCCTTTCCTGCTTTCATTCAGACTATTTTTGGTATACTATTTTAATTCCCTCTATTTTATTTTTAATGTTTATTTTGAAAACTCTAACATGTCCTTCACTAGCATAGTATAATCAGAATTAATATTTGACTGATCACTACCTACCCAGAATTAATTTTAATATTCTGCTTCTCATCCCATGTAGAACCTCACACCAACACCCTCACATTTACTTCTCAGATTCTTTGTGCCATCCCTTGTTTTTTTAAATATTGTTTCTATTCTAATTGCTTTGTCCTTTTTAGGGCACTAATTATACATATTTTAGAGTGTTTGATCTCATCTTTGGTCTCCAAAAATCTGTTACTTTTTTTTTCTTTTTTTGGTAGTTGGTCTTGACCTACCTTCTTCTTCTGCAGTGTCCAATCCAGTATTAAACCCATCTAGTGAAATCTGTTTTAATTTTAGATACTTTATTTTTCAGTTCTTGTTATTTCCTCATAGTTCTTATTAATAGTTTCCATTCCTCTGTCGAAGTTCCCTATCTCTTCACTGATTATTTTTATCTTTTCTTTATTTCCTTGAACACATTTGTAATATGTGTTTTAAAGTCTTATGTACTAATTTCAATATCTATATTACTTACCTCTGACTATGAATCTATTATCTTTTCATCTTGATTATGGGTCATATTTCTTGTCCTTTATGTATTTACTTTCTTCTTCATTGCATTTTGGCAACTGTGGCGTCTGCCCTGCTGAAAACTTGAATTATTCTCCCACCTTTTAAAGGGAATTGAGTTTTGTTTTTTCAGGCAGTTAATTTACTGGGGGCTGGGGCTGATCTTAGTGACCCGTTTAGGCTTTGTTTTGGTAGGTAAGGAATAGCCCTTTCTCTGAAGCTAGACTAGGTCCATTCCAAAAATGATAACTAGGTTCTTCAACACACCCTCTTTTCTTTTCCTGGTCAGATACTCCTATGTCTGCTGGCCCTGTGTAACTTCTGAAATCTCTACCTCACAGAACCCCACCTTCATCCCTGCCAGTGGCTGTTCTAAGCTAAGTTTCGGAGACCTACCTTGTACAGGAACAGCTCGGTATTTGGCCAAAACTGAACGGGAAGCTTATGCAGGTTTCTGGTGTTTCAGTGCAGCTCCTCCTGTCTGTTCTTCTGTCCCACAAATACCAGCTGCATCAGCGGCTCCAAACTCCAGTCTCTGTTTTCTATACCTAGTAAGACCACTGTCTCTGCTGATCGTGTGAACGAGGGATCTTGTCCAGAATGTTTCATTGATTTGAACCTTGATTTCTGCATCTGGAAGGTGGGAGAAAAATTAGATCTTATGGGGGATTAAGTGAGATATTAAATACAAAGCATCTAATTCAGGGCTAAGCCAATGTTATTCTTCCAAATTCCTCCTTTCTTTTGCATCTTGGGTATGAACATATCAACTTCAACTGCATGAAACTGCCTGTGTTTCTTTGTTAGGTTTTGGAGAGTTTGAATGAATGTTTAGAAAACCTAGACATGTTGTCTGTGTTGACCCTTCTATTGTCCAAATGAATGCTTTCACTGCTTAACTTTTCTCTTTGAAGGTTCTTAAGACCTCATCGCCACCTCTGCTGTCCAGCTGTCAGAAGTCTAAACTACAAAAAAAATAGAATCACTTTCCAAGATTGCTCCTGATTATGCCATCTGATTATGCCTTAGGATCCAGGCAGTGTTACTGATAGAGCCGCAAGACCAGCAACGAATCTCCATCGAGGGGACAATGATTTACAGGGACTCTCTGAGATCTTCCTGGCTTCCTGGATGAATTGGTTTCCTAAATCTACTGTCCTCTAGATGGACTGTCAATATTTCCAAAACTGTTTGTTTTAATTTTATATATACATATATGTGTATATATATATATATAGTATATGTATGCAATATGTATATTGTATACACATATATGTATTTATATACATATATACACACATATACATATACACATACAATTGTATATATACATTTTATATATATATATATATTTATGGCATCCACATTCATTTGGGATCTGTTATATGCCAGAAATTGGACTAAGTCTCTTTGATTCTTCAGTCCTATCCCATGATGTTTTCTTCTTTCTCCTTCTCTCTCTGAGACAGAGTCTCACTCTGTTGCCCTGGGTAGAGTGCTGTGGCATCATAGCTCACAGCAAACTCAAATTCCTGGGCTTGAGAGATCCTCTTGCCTCAGTCTCCCAAGTAGCTGGAACTACAGGTGCCCACCACAACGCCCAGCTAGTTTTCCTGGTTTTAGCAGAGATGGGTCTCACTCTTGCTCAAGCTTATCTGGAACTCCTGAGCTCGAGCAATCTACCTGCTACACCCTCCCAGAGTGCTCAGGATTACAGGCGTGAGCCACCACGCCCAGCCTGTGAGGTTTTCTTTAGTTCCATTTACAGACAAGTAAAGCGAAACTCAGAAAACATCAGTTGTTCACCCAATGTCAGTCGCTGTTAAGTCGTAGAACCAGATCCAAGCCCAGTTGTGTTTGTTTCAATCAGCCTCTGCTATACCCTTGTAAAGACCTTGAACTTTCAAAGTCTCCATTATAGTAAAGACTATTCCAACTGCACACTATAATATTTTTTATTTTATTTAAAGCAATTCATTTCCATAGCCTCCTCCCCCTTTTTCACCCCCTGCATTCATTCTTTTATAGAACATTCAATACATGGCAGCCTTTGAAAGGAAAAACGAACCTGAAAGCTCCAGTGAAATGAAATTGCTAAGGCTTCTTCGAAACTTAAGTAGCATTAGAAGCAATTACATTTGTGCAAATGCAGAAAGGCTTGTTGCTATTTCTGATTCCCCCACACCCCAGGGCAGTAAACTGGAAGAAAGGCTGTTAACTGTTTCAGAGCACAGAGCTCTGGACAGAAAGGCCTTAGCTTGATTTTTCTCACCTCTGATTGCCAATGTAAAATGATGGCCCATCCCTTCTTAAAAATAAACCAATTTGCACATATCTACTTATTAAAATAAATTAACGTTTGTATCTCAAAAGATGCTTTTATGTGTATGAGAACATGGTTATGTGTTAATTCTGGCGAAGACCTGCATTAAACACACACATACATTCACACACCCTACTCTCTCTCTCTAATAAAATGTAAGCTGAAAAGTTTTACTTTTAGTTACAGTTTTCATTTCTTTCTTTCCCTTTTTTTTTTCTTTTTATTGAATGAGGACTTCAACTCAGTGCTATTTTTACAAACACATAAAAGGTAGGGATGAAGCTGATTAAAAAAGAGGTAATGTGAGATGCAGTTTAAAAATGTGTGAAGACATAAATAATATCATTTCATCAAACAAGTAAAACTTGCTCAAAAAAAAAAATTCATGGTCTAAGAGAATAAGAAAACAATTCTCCCCAACTAGCTTCTCAGGAAGTATTTTTTCATCAGATATCTTTTACTGCCTTACAAACCACCCCAAAGTTTAAGGGCTTAAAATAAAAATTTAATTATCTATTTAAAAAAAAGGATGAAATCCTTTTATTTGTGGCAACATGGATGAACTGGAAGACATTGTGTTCAGTGAAATAAGCCAAGAGCAAAAAGTTAAACAATGCATGTTCTCACTCCTGTTGAGGCTAAAAGAAGTTGATATCAAAAAATTAAAAAGTAGAACAGAAAACACTAGAGGCTGGGAAAGGAAGGGAAAAGGGAGGTACAGAAAAAATGTCTTAAAGGATACAAACTTACAGCCAGAATAAGTTCTAGAGTTCTGTAGCACTGTGGGATGCCTATCGTTAAAAATAATACACAATTTCAAACAGTTAAAAAGACAATATTGAATGTCCCCAACACAAAGAAATGGCATCTATTTGAGATGATGGCTGTACTTGCTATGATTACTATACCTTATACTATGTATCAAAAATATCACTATGTACCTCATGCATAGGTACAATTATTACTGATCAAAGCATTTTTAAAAATGTTAATTTATTATTTCTGGCAATTCTGCAATCTGAGCTGGGCTCAGCCATGCAGTTCTTCTGCTTCACATGGTGTCTGCAGGGCCAGAATGTCGAAGATAGATATAAAAACTCTCATGCCCGGTACTTTGGCTAGAATAGCTGGAAGAGCTGGGGTCCACTTGGGCATTGCTCTCTCTCTCTGCATGTGGACTTTCTGATGGGTACCCTAGGCTTTCTCACCGTATGGTGAGCTTGGGGTAAACAGAACTTCTTCAATGGTGCTGGCTGGGAAGATACAAAAGCTGCTAGTCCTGTTTGGGTTTGGACTCGAAAGTTTTAGGAGATCATTTCCTCACATGTTATTGGTTGAGGAAACTGGCAAGGTTATCCCAGGTTTGAAGGGAGAAAAGCAGAGTCCACCACTTGACAGAGCGAGCAGCTTGCATGTGTAGATGGGGAGGAATTCATGGTGACCATGTTCAGAGACTCTCCACTGCACAGGAGCTGGCAGGTTGCTGGATAGCTATTTCCAGTAGAAATTCTGAATAAGAGAATATCCTAGAGCAAAGAAAATGAATACAGTTCCATGTGAAAACATGGACAGCTCTTCTAAATGATAACAAAGGCACATCAGGATGCTTAAGGTAGGGTTCATTAAAACAATGTAAAAAACTATATTGGTGTTAATATATATGTAGGTATAAAATTATTGGGAAAAGCAGGAAAATAATAATCATAAAAGTCATATTAAGGGTCAATTTCAGGTTGAAGGGAGGTGACTGTAATCAGGAAGTGACTTGGAGGGCTTTTGGGTGTTGACACTATTGTTTTTTTCTTTTCCTTGACCTGGGGATAGTTGGATTCCTGTTTTATTTACTTGTTACCTTGATCATTTGTGTAAATTTATATCTGGGTATGACATTACTAAATTTTAAAAACTGTTAAAATTTTCCTTTAGACCAAATTTAAGTTTGGCATAGGTATATTTGATTCCTGACATTCAAAACTGTGACTAGTGTGATACTATGTAGAAAGAGAAAAGTGGGATTTGAACTGCAGCTCGGCTTACAATCTCAAGTTCACTCAGAGGAATAAAAAGCTATTGATTTTTCAACTGGTTATACGTCCCAGGCTCTCACCAGATGCTTTAATGCATTATTGTACATAATGTAAAGAAAAATCCGAGAAGTAGGTATTATGTCCATTTTCCAGAGAAAGACAACAATGGCTGGTTAGGTGCAGCTCCAAGGTCACACAGCATTTGAACCCAGTCTGTCTGACTCTGAACTTCCTCCTTTAAGAAAAGCCCTTGGCACAGGGGTTCTGAACATCAGTGAATTTCACCCATCTCCTGTGCTCTAGCCAGTCAGATCCAGATTAGGCAGCACCGAGGTCTCCACCAGCACAAAAGCCCAATTGTTCATGCCCTGTTCTCGCTGGGGAAGCAACAGTCGCAGCCACCCGGGGACTTGGCCAAGCGTCAGGCCCTGATGGAAGACTCTCCTCTTGGCTGCTTGCTGTTGACAAGCTAAGTGGCTGCTTTGGCCACGCCAGGATGTAATAAAGCCGCCCGGCACCCAGGATCTGCCGATGAAGAGAGTGCAAGGGCAGTGGAAAGAGGCAGCCTCCAAATTCCAGGAATCACATGGTGTTTATTCTGAGGCCAGGCTCCCATCACCCACTGCTCTGGAAGCTGCTGCTGCCTGGAAGGGCTCAGGCTGGAGAGACTCCAGATTAAATAATAGTGTATCATTGTAACTATATTGTTAAACTCTGAATGACAGTTACACGTATAAAATAAAGTAAACATTAAGTATTGATCTAAAAAAAAAACAGTGTAATAAGGAGCATGTCTCTGTTTTGGTTTTTATAAACTACGCCATTTCAAAGGGACAAGAGCAAAGTCTTCGAGGGCACTTATTGGGGTCTACTGAACCATGGCCTAATTAAATCTACTGGAGAAAAATAAGAGAGGAGGTCTGCATTGTCTCTTTTGAGAAATTATTTAGCCTTATGATGGCACTTATTTTCATGGGTACTAGAAAAACACAGGCTGAATACTATGTTGTCATTAGCAACTCCAAGAAGATGAGGGCACAGAGAGGAGACACTCTCAGTGATGACAATGCTCACATTGTCAAAACTCTTTCAAATTTATTATTGTGTTCCAGCCTCCCAACTGCTCTACAGAGCAGTGAGGGGTCAGCTATCATTTGCTGAGTTTTAAACATGAAATTAGGAATTAAAGAGGCTCTTCTCTAAAACTTATATTTAGAGAGCAAATTATTTTTGCTTTTTTCACATTCAAAATCAAGGAAGAAATTCTTAGAAGTGAAGATTATACGGATACTCATACAAATACTATTGATTCAAGATGAAGGAGAAGGGGAAGGAGGAGGAGGAAAGAGGCGGTAGAAAAAAATAGGAGGAAGAAGAAGAAAAGATATGAAGTTGAGGAAGGAGAAGGGTAGGACAAAGAAAAAGGAAAAAGACTGGAAAAGAAAGGAGAAGGGGGAAAAGAATAAGCAGGCTAAGGTGGGAGGGGAACAGGAGAGGAAGGAGAAAGTGGGAGAGGAGGAAGAAATGAAGGAAGGAAGAGAAGACAAGGAGAAAGAGAATAAATAGTAATGGTGTTTCTTGAGCACCTACTATGTGCAATTAATTGTATGAAGGTCTCTCTTGTCTGCTCTTCCCTCAGAGGATTTATCCCTCCATGGTCTCAGAAGCAGTAGCCGTACCTTTGCTGTGTGACACAAGCTGAGCCAATCCAATTTCTCCGCCCTGCTGACTTAGATACTAACCGGGCTTTGCGAAGGCTTTAACTATGTAAAGTGGAGGCTAGGACAGCCACGTCTGGGGAGAGTGAAAACAGAGCAAAGGATTCTCATTTGCAAAGACAGAAAAGAAAGGAAGAGACATTGGAAAAAGAGGAGAGATTCCTGAGTACCCAGAGGAAAGAGTAGTGAGAATCCCAAGCCCTCGTAAAACTCAAATATACATATCTACTTTGATCAAGTCCAGGGCTTGCTAGACCCTTGAAACAAATCCCTTCTCACCTCCATTAGAGTGGGTTTCTACCTCTAGGAACAAATGACCGTGCGTCCTCTCTGCCCCTTTAATCAGTTTGGCCAGGTTTAACTACATGACGGAAAAAAACACATCTGAAGCACAGAATGGATAAGCTACTTGCTCAGTATTGGGTCATTAGCATTACAGACCCAGGGCGAGAGTCGAGGTCTCCTAGGAGCCTAAAATCTTTTCCCTGTTAAAGGGGCAGAGGGCAAGTACAGGACTATTCAGGCTCTCATTAATAAGTGATTTGGCCACTCAATTCAGAAATTCTTTGGTTGCAAGTAAAAAAAAAACAAAACCTCACTCAAGGTCATGCAAACTTTGTTTTGAAGTAATTTATTTCTTACACAAACTTAAAAAGAACACTGGAAGAATAGAATTAGCTTTAGCGATGGCTACATTCAGGCGCTTGAACTCTGTTGTCAGAATCTATCATTCTCCTTCCCTCAGCTCTGTTTCCTCCTAGTTGGCTTCATTCTGAAACAGTCATTTTTCTTTCTGTGCCGTAAATGGCCACATATAAGCTCCACGTTTACATCTTCCTAGTTTATCAATCTTGGCTAGACAAAGAAAGCCACTTTACTTTGTATCCCAGCCGACCTCTGAGAACTGACTCTCAGTGGGGGGATTTGAGTCACGTATCCATTCCTGATCCAATCACTAGGCAGGGGGAGTGCAATGCTCTGATTGGCCAGAACTAAGCCATGTGCCCATTCTCAGGCCCAGAAGCCATAATTAGCTGACATTTACTTTTATGGCGTGAGACTAAGAGAAAAGTGATTAGTTCAAAGAAAACACTGGGTGGTTTTACCCAAAGAAAAGTGGATGTCAGTGAATGAAAGCAAGAGACACCCATCACACACTTGCTTAGTCAGTTCCTGTCATTGTAAAACATTTTCATTTTTAGAATTCCCATTTGGGTCAGGGGGCTTGGTGGGGATTTTAGAAATTAGGCAACCATAGATGTTTTGAAATCAATGAGCTCATATTCCTCATTTTCCAGTTGAGAAGTGATTTGCCCGAGGCACACATCTGTTGAGAAACAGAGGCAGGCTTGCTCCTGAGTCCCCTGCTGAACACCAGGCCAGTGGTGCACGCTGGAGCCTTCCTTCCCAGGCCTGCTTTGACTAATCCACAACCGAGCATCTGGCAAGTTCAAGATTTCTCACCATTTCCCAACAAGATGTCTGGCATTGCATTGACCAAAGGGGATATTCTAGACTCTCTAACAAGATGATATCAGAAATCTAAATGCAAAACAGGCTTTCCCGCATCCCCATTAGGCAACGATGAGTACATGCTACCCTACAAATCTCTTTTTCACATTTATAGACATTTTAATGTCACACCCGGTCCTCTAAAAAAAAATGTTACATGTCAATAAGGAAAGAGAGGGAGGTGGTGTTGAAGCAATTGCTCTTTTGGATGTACTAGGAAAAGAGGTCTTCCAAATTTGTTACCAAGTGAGATCTTGAATTGTTTTCTAAAGAAATTCAAAACTTCAAGGGTGGCGCCTGTGGTTCAAGGAGTAGGGCACTGGCCCCATATACCTAAGGTGGCAGGTTCAAAAACAACCATGGCCAAAAACTGCAAAAAAAAAAAAAAAAAAATCAAAAATTCATTAATCACCATTTGTTTCTAAATGGTGGTTTGCAGGCTGACATAGAGAGTGGTCTACTACTTAGAACAAGGGTCAATAAGGCCATGGCCCATGGGCCAAATCCAGATCACCACCTATTTCTGCTAACAAAGTTTTATTGGAACATAGCACACCCATTTGTAAATGCAATCTGTGTCTGTTTATACACTGTCATGACAGAGCTGAGTAGCTGACACAGAGACCTTATAGCCAGTGAATCCCAGAGTACTCTCTGGCCCCTAACAGAAAAAGTTTGCTGGCCTCTGGCTTAGAATATTAGATTTCCAGAGCTAAAAGCATTCTTTGATATAGTTTAATAAATAAATAAAATAGTTTATTTCTTCTAGAAGTATTCTAATACAAAGATGTTGCATTTTTAAAGGTGAATATATTATTTATAATCACTTTTAATTAGACCAGTTTTTAAATACCAGGATGTTGCATAAAATTTCATTTTTCCAGATTTTCTTAGATTATTCAAAGATCTGGAGACATGAATCAATACATACTTAGCGGGCACTGGCAGTAATTGAGAAGTGGGTCCTCATTTTGGCAGGGAGAGATGATGTAAGTTCCCACAGTTTCTGTCTTTCTCTCTGTGTGTCTCTTTCCTGCCTCTTCATCATTGAAGCTGAGTTTCAGTTGGCATGTACCCTTGTGATTATACTCTCAAAGTTCCAAGAACTTCATCTACATTGATATCCCTATAAAAAAGAGGTGAAGCAAAACGTTGCCTTCAATTGCTGCATATTTTATGAAAAATGGTAAAGGGAACATTTTAACATGGAAATGAAGACTATTTTTCTGGGTTTAATAGGCAGCCCTATGCCCCTTTTCACTCATTATGTTTGCGGAATTGAAGTTGTGACCCACTGTTCAAATTCAGTGTTCTCATTGTTAAGGTGGGGAAGCTGAGGCTCAGAGAGGCAATGAGACTTTCTCAAGAATGTAGTGGCAGTCACAGACTACACAGACTGGCACCCACACTTACTAACTCTTGGTTTCACATTGCTTCAGTATCTGGCACCACTGGCTCTCATACAAGGGTTCTCAATCACATCAAAATTCATGCCACCTTTTTGTAGCAAATGTTTTTCCTCCTTTTACTGTGCTAAAATGAAAACTATAGATAAAAAACTCAAACACATAATTTACAAGGTCAATTAAGTTTGCAAACTCATCCTAGAAAAGGTACTACATACCTCATTGCTGAATATCACTACCGTGTTTCCCCCAAAATAAGACCTATCCCCAAAATGAGCCCTAGCAGGATTTCTATTCATTTGTTAAATATAAGCCCCACCCCAATAATAAGACCTAGTGATGGGCTCAGCGCCTGTGGCTCAATCGGCTAAGGCGCCAGCCACATACACCTAAGGTGGCAGGTTTGAATCCCCAGCCCGGGCCTGCCAAACAATAATGATGGCTGCAACCAAAAAATGGCCGGGCGTTGTGGCGGGTGCCTGTGATCCCAGCTACTTGGGAGGCAGGAGACTCGCTTGAGCCCAGGAGTTGGAGGTTGCTATGAGCTGTGATGCCATGGCACTCTACCCAGGGGGATAGCTTGAGGCTCTGTCTCAAAAAAAAAAAAAAAAGACCTAGTGATGGATATGGCTATGCAGCATATCTGCATAGCCAAACCATGCATTTCAGGGCAGAAAGGTAAGGAAGACTGAAATACCTTTTATCTGCCACAGCTCCTTTCTCCAAGCCGTTGTGTGTGGTAACTGTGGTTGCAGGCATCCTATTGCACATGTGCAAATGGCTAGGAGAAAGGAGTTCATGCATCACTAGCACCAGCCTCACTGAGGTCTGCTCCCCCTGTCAGGTTCCAGAAGAAAATGACTTAACTGTATTTGAATAAATGTAGATTATTGTATTATACTTAATAAAAATAAAACATCCCCTGAAAATAAGCCCTAGTGTGTCTTCTGGAGAAAAAATAAATATAAGACAGTGTCTTGTTTTCGGGGAAACATGGTATGATCACTTCAAGGTACTCCCCTTGGGAAGCTATGCACCAATGCCAGCACCTAGTCCACACCTTTAAAGTGATTTTGGAATTCTTTTTCTGGAAAGGCCATCAGAGTGGTCACTATATGATGTCTGACAATTAAATTTGCAAATTTGCCACCAGCATTCATGTTGGCAGCACTGTACAAACAACTCAGTAAAGTCTCATAACCTTGGTATATCAGAGTCTCACAGCTGTGTTCATGTCAACATGTGGTGGTGTCTTGCTGAGTGGTATTCTTTATTGTTGTGTGCTTTTGTGTGTGGTACCATGTTGGCTCTGATGTCCATTCCAGAAAAAGAATTTCAAAATTGCTTTGATGGGTGTACTAGGCACTGGCATGGGTATATAGCTTTCCAAGGGGAGTACCTTGAAGGTGATCATAGTGATATTCAGCAATGAGGTATGTAGCACTTTTTCTAGAATGATTTTGCAAACTTAATTATCAGGCCTAATATACATTATCCTCCCCCAAATAACTGTACTATAAATAAGAAATAGGGCAAAGAAGAGACTTAGCAGATAACCCATGTTGCACGTTTATGTAGAACTGCCGTGAATGCAGCAGCTACTGACATCACCAATTTGGCTGGGCTGTGCCGTGCCACACTCTGCTGGCCACTCAGAACCTATCAATGGCACTGTCATGAGTGCCAAATTTTTCCACCTTGTCCTGAGCACAATCAATTCCAATTTTCCCTCGGATTACATGGTAGTGGCATTACATGCACAGAAAACCCAGGGCACACCAAAACTGAGGGAAAGGATGCAAAACAGGGTAAAGTTCTGGGCTCAGATAATTACTCACAGGTTTTTTAGGACACAGTGTGGGATTGTTTTGTTGGACATCCTGCACTGGGCACTTGCCTACTGAATGCCAGTAGTTTCCCCAACCTATATCATTGAGACATTTAAAGAACATCCCCACAAGTTTCTGGCGCTCCTTTTAATGGATGATACTACTGTCATGGAAAACTGCTGTTTTAAATCTCCTCAAGCTTCATTCTAGACTGTTTGGGTGAATCTGTATGGTTGGAGAGATACCCACCCTCCACCCCAGATTGTGGGATATTTTGAACCACTGGAAGCTATGCCTAGTGACCCCAATTCCCAGGGATTTTTCTCAGCCTGCTCTTAAGGAGCATCCTGCAATGATTATTTATTCTGTGACGATCTGGGAATAACGCTCCAAATGCCTACATACATACTCTCAAACATAAGCAAATCTCCCACTAGAAACCAGAACAGGAACTACAGGACTGGCCCCAAATTCTTCAGCAGGTAGGGAAAAGATGGCTCCTTAGGGCATACACCCAAGCCCAAGAATTAAGTAAAACAGATCAGACCAGCCTCTGTTCAGCTCCTTAAGAAGAGAAGGAGAAAGCGAGGCCTGTGAACATTGTTATGCAAATGAGATGCACAAAAAGCGCCCAAACTCCGGGCACTCCCCTCAACAGTGGCTTAAGAGAGTCCTCCAAGATGTTTTTACCACATGTGCAAGAAATTAAAATTAGGCTGAAGCTCATCTGAACGGCCACTTTGACATTGCCATATGGTGGGAGCAAGGCTGCTTTTTGGATTTAGCAAACATCTTCAAGTATTTTTCGAATGATTTAGGTTCAGCAAGACCCAAACTGTATTTTTTTCTCTTCCGAGTACCTCTCCCCCTCTTCTTTGTAAACCCTAGGGTATTCTGAAGAGAATTCAAGCCACATGTTTCTGATTCATTTACACTTAACTCATCAACATGTTGTTTTGCAAGTCATTGATGTCTGAGAAGACTTTTTGAAATATATGTTAAATGTATACACACACATTTATATTTACACGTGTATGCACATATATGTAAAAACATGTGTATGGATGTGTATGTGTGTGTACATGTATGAACAGGGCCAGCTTTGAAAATAGGTGGAAACAGAGGGTTTAGAATCATGTTCATACGGACGTCTGTCTTGTTCATGCTGATGGTTCACGTTGCAAACTCTCTTTCTCCAGAGAGACGTCTACCAAGCACCTCTGCCTATTTTTAAACTGGGCTTTTTGTGTTCTTTTTTATCAAGTTGTACTTCTCTATATATTTTGGATATTAACTCTTTACTGGATATATGGATCGATTCCAAATCTTCTCTCCACTTTATGGGCTTTTTATTGCCTTGTTTCATTGGCTGTTCAGAATCTTTTTGTTTGAAGGAGAAGATATATAAATGACCAGCAGGCACGTCAAAAGATGCTCCACACCACTAATCATCAGGGAAATGCAGAACAACCCCACAGTGATTTCCCTTCACTCCTGTTAAGATGGATATTGTAAAATTAAAAGAAAGAGATAAGAAGTGTTGTCAGGAATATGGAGAAAAGGGAAACTTTGTACACCGGTGATGAGAATGTCATTTGGTGCAACCACTACAGAAAATACTATGGAGGTTCCTAAAAACAATAAAAATTATAACTACCATATCATCTGGCAATCCTATTTGGGGGTATGTATACAACAGAAATAAAAATCAGTATTTCAGAGAAATATCTACCTTATCCTATTTATTGCAGCATTATTTATAGGACTAGCCAAGATACGGAAGCAACTGAAATGTCCATCAGTGAAGGAATGGATAAAGGAAATGTCACACCCACACACACATACACGTATATATGTAGGGTCACCATGAAAGTTTTGAGACAGACTGTCTTATGGTCTATTATTTCACTTTAAGAAACACAGGTGACATCATCCTTTCTGATTCACCTGTGCAAGTTCCAACTTGCTCAGCTTATCAGTATTGTTGGGACGGCTTCATTTGCTTCTGTCCATGAGAAGACATTTATGTTTCTTGATTTTCATGTATCTCCAGACTTTTGTAATGATCCATGTATATTGTGTATATTTTATATTATGTATGCATCTATGTATATATATGTATGCATCTATGTATATACGTGTGTATGTGTGCACACACACAATGAAATATCATTCATCCTTAATAAATAAGGGAAGCCTACGATTTGCAGTGACATGGGTGAACCTGGGGAATATGATGCTGAGTGAAATCAGAGACCCAGAAAGACAAATACTACTTGATCCCACTTATATGAGAAATCTAAAATAGCTGAACTCATGAGGGTGTGGGAAGGGAAAAATGGAGAAGTATTAGTCAAAGGGTACAAAGTTTTAGTTATGCAAAATATATAAGCCATAGAGATCTACTGTAGAGCATAATGCCTGTAGTTAGTGGTACTGTGATGTATACTTCAAAATTTGCAAAGAAGGTGATCTCATCACAAAACAATAAATAAATAAAGAGAGAAGGAGGAAACTTTTGGAGGTGATGGATATGTTTGTAGTGATGGCTTCGCAGGTATTTCGTTAGCTCTAAGGTCACCAAATTTTATATGTGGGGTATACATAGCTCTTTGTATGCCAAAGAAATTTGAATGAAAAATACATGTATGCTATGAAATCTCCAGAAATTAGAATTTTTTATGGTGTAGATCAAACATAAGAAAAATTATCTAACCCTTGAATAATACTCTATTTTTCTAAACATTTTGCTGGGAATTTTTAAGAAAAACCATGTCTTGCATACCCCTAGTTTCTTACACCAAAGGTTCAGAAAATAATTGACTCATCTTTTAAAAATTAAAAACATTATCTCAGGAAAAAGAAAAAGAAAAATTTCTCTAAACAGATAAGTATAGATATGGATGTACATGCATACACATACATGTGTATATATATGCATATATATACACAACATTTTTACATAAATAACTTCAGGGAAGTCTGTGTGGAAACTATGACTGGTTTGGGGTTATTATTGTGTGAGTTATTTATTTTTTTTCAGAACTGCCTATTTCTGCATCATATTTAGCACATCTGGGGCCTTTGGAAGGCCATTTTCCCCTTTTGTAGCTATGGCAGACATCACTAATTGATGTCTGAGCTATTCTCTGATGAACCTGGACTACACCTCAAATGACTTTTAAAGATAATTCTCCAGGTAGCTTTCACTAATGAGTCAAAGTTGGTCAATTCCCCAACAACATTAAAAAGTAACAAGAGTTATTTCTATTTACAGTTGAGAAAATTGAGGCTTGAAGAGGTTAGCTCACTTACTCAAAGTCACACAGCTCTGGTAAATGGCAAATGTCAGATTTGAACCCAGGCCTGAAGACGTGTTTATATTCAATGATGTGTTTCAAACTTTCTTATCATCATCATCATCATCATTATCTAGGAACAAAACCCTTTTTATAAAACTTCCAGAAAATATCAATGTAGAAAACAGATAAAATTAGTATTTTTACAATGTAAGTTTTGGACACTTAAAATGTTAATACGTATCAAACATAAAATTAGACACTAGGAAAATAAGTCTGTTGTAATGAACAAAAATAGGAAATCAGATATTATTTATGACACTTGAAATCTTATACAAATTCTTCTAGTTCTTAATTATCACAGTGTTAAGACCGTATGGTTTAAGACACATTTGGTAACTGTAAATGGTAACACTATACAACAAGGACATGTTAGAATCTCAGAATTTTCTTCAATCCACCTGATCTAGATGTTTGAAAAAAAAAAAGAAATTTATGTTTTAGGCTTGAATCCCTGAAATATCTAGTAGCTGTCAGAGAGATAACCACTCACAATAAAATGTTATCCCAACATAATATGGTCCACATTTGATTTTTATTATAGCCCAATAATTTAAGGCAAATCCTAGCTACAAGGGAATCTCTTCCCCTAAGACCAAAAAAAAAAAAAAGTAATTAAAAAACCATGATACAGATGAACTACTATAACTACTTTTATCCATCAGGATGCATCTGATAAAAGTAACATAAAGTTTAAACAACCACAGCATAAAAGTACGAACATTTAATTAACTTCTCTGTTATTAGTAAGAAATGTAAATAAATATAACAGGACTCTTATCCTTAAAAAAAACTAGGTCTGCATTCCATAGAGTGACTGAGCTTATATGAAACATTCCACCAAGTGTGGATGGATTTGACTTGACAAGAGGATGTCCAGGTGTTAAGATGGAGAGACAGAAAGAGAAGAAAATATTATTATAACCTCTGAGGTGTCACAAGATCTGGCATTTCCAATTCAAATATCCCTCTTATCCTTTGCTTCTCCTCCCACCCAATTCAGAGCTTCACTCTGAAGACCTAACCCAACAGAGTCCAAGGGCACCCATTTAGCCTCAAGCCTTTGCTTGGGCTGGTCTGTGCGTTGTCTATCCTTTTATAGATGTTGAAATCCAACCATCTTTCCATCTGCTAAGAACCAGCTCAAATTCCTCATCCCCATGAAGCTTTTCACAGTCCTCTACACCACGGTTAACTCTTCTTTGAGTCTCTCCTTGATAACACTATTGTAATAGAGTGAAGGTTTATGAACCACCTGCCCCCCCATTTCTATGTTGAAATCCTAACTCTCAGAGTAATGGTATCAGGTGGCATTTTGGAAGGTGATTAGGTCATGAAGATGGAGCCCTCACAAATGGGATTAGTGTCCTTATAAAAGGAGCCCTGGAGAGCTCCCTAACTGAGTTCTTCTGCTGTGTCAGGTGACAGTGAGAAGATGAACCTTCACAAGACCTAAAATCTGACAGCACCTTGGTCTTCTAGACTTTCCAGCCCCAACAACTGTAAGAAAGACATTTCTGTTGTTTACAAGCCATTCAGTTTAGGGTATTTTGTTACAGCAGCCCAAAGAGATGAGGATAACTCCCATAACTGCTGCTATTATACATTACTTGTTGCCCTAGGTGATCTGGTGACCGTGTGTCAAATGCTGTGCTGATACTTTACACACTTTATCTCATTTAATCCCTCCCCAAATCCACTGAGACTGTTCCCATCATCATCAGCTTTATCATCTCCACCACCGTCAACATTGTTTTCTTCTCTTATTTTCTCCTCCTCCTCACTTTCCTCCTTCTCCTCCACTGCCATTATTATTCTGACTTTGTAAGCAAAGAAGCTGAGTCCAGAAAGGTCTAGTAACTTACTCAAGGTCACACACAAAGTAAGTGAAGGAACCAGGCCTTGTGTCTTAGTCTATTGATGAGAACTCCTGCCTGTCAGCTTCTCTGTCAATCATTCCACCTTAAAGCCCCCTTGTCCACACTCAGAGGCTAATGGTACACCTGCCACCTCCCCTGCCCCAGCTTCTCAGGTATTCACAGATGGGTGATTTTGTATTTCCCACCCCTCAACCTCAGATTTGGGCACTATGCCTTGCACACAGTAGGCTCTTGGTGAATAGTAACACATTTCAAAAGTTACTTTTCATGCTATTCAGCCTGTAAAAAGTAGGAAATCCTGTTATTTGTGACAACATGGATAAATCTGGAAGACATTATAAGTGAAATAGGCCAGGCACAGAAAGACAAATACTCAAAATCTAAAAAGGTTGAACTCACACAAGTAGGAAGGAAAAGGGTGGTTACCCGGGGCTGGGGGTGGAAGGAATGGGGAGATGTTAATCCAAGGGATTTGGTTTGAAAAGATGGATAATTTGGGGATCTACTGCACAGCCTGGTGACTATAGTTACTAATCATGTTTTGTATCTTTGAAAATTGCTTTAAAAAGTTATTTTTGTTTAGAATTGGAGAAACATGGTCCTGCTTGAAAACTCACAAGGTAGAAAGGGGACTACGATGACAAATACCTCAACTCCCCCCAGCCACCAAGTTCTCTGCTTCTTTGAGATAGTGACGTTAGTTTCTTCTTTACCCTTTTGGACATGTTTTATGCCCATACAAGGAAATATGTAAATGGATTCTTCTTCCTTCTTTTTTTTTTTTATATGCATGACAGCGTACTGCAAATACTGTCCCATGCCTTCATGTTAGCTGTTGGTGTTATTGTTATTATTAGCTATTATTCACTCTATGGAAAGGGTGACTTCAAAAAAACCCCAAACCTGTTACCTTTCTTGCCACAGTCAGCATACAAATTTATTGATGTCTGACTCCAGTTAGAAGACAAAGAATAATCTTCACTCCCAGCATCTCTATATGTTCATTATTCCTTCTCCCAATTTGACAGGAGTCTCTGTGGGGCAGGCCTGGAATCTAATTTTCCCAGTGCCCTCCACCCCATCAGACCCCCCAGCGTCTGATGGAGCTGACCTACCTCTCACAGGGAGGGGCTGAGGACACAGGTTCTGACGTTCTGAACATGGGCTGGCCAGCTACAACAGCCAGCCATGTTTACCCGTCTCAGCAGGTCGGGCAGAGGTCTGGGCAGGGGACAGTGAATTCAGAAGTATGAAACTTCCCAGAGGCTCTTGGTCAATACTCAGTGGCTTCTGGGTCTCCATATGCAATTCTAGCTTCCACATTCTTTAATCTTCTATAAGCTCTCTCTGGCTTTCTCTTTGACCAGCAATCTTGCCTCCACTTTCTGCTTTCACTGTCAATAAGACAGAAGGTCTCTGAGCAAATCTGAGGCTGGTTGGAAGATGGGTTGGGAGGGGGGGAAACGCAAGGTGCCAACATTTTCTGCTTCTGGTGGAACATTCACCTCTTTTTCTTCCCACAGTGGCTTCCCACAATCCTTAGAATTAACGGGGCTGAAAAGAAGGATGGGGTAGGGACAGTCAAGGCCTACAGCCTTCCCCAAACCGGGCAGCTGTTCTTCCACTATGAAGGCCGGCGTTTCCTTTGGCAGACTCTCGACCTGGGCTTCCCTCCCTTCCCTAAACCTCTTTTCTGTTTTTCCTCCCATTTTTATACCTTGTGCCCTTGGTCTGCCACCCAAGAGTCCTGGCATGGTACTTGCAGTCTCTGACTCACAGTATATTTTTTTCACACTCCCTCCGCTTCCAGAGTCCAGCAGCTTGCCCACACTAAAAACTGATTTTACCATCAGCCACCTACTCGAGGTTACATTTTCCGGCGCAATTTCCTTCGAATAATCCCTCTCTCCCCCAAGCGATTCTCCTGACTGGAGTTTACACCTCTTCTCTTCCCACCTCTGCTCCGGGGTCCCTCTCATCATAATTCCCATTTCCCTTCCTCCAGGATGATCCTACCTTTCCAATGAGGATTTGCAATTTGTAATTGTTGGAGAGAGCCAGTGTCTAAGCTAGCAGCTTCTGCTGAGTGCGTTTTAGGGGCCCAGACCTTTTTTTTAATATGAATTCAGATTGCTGGGACACTCAGCCACGGAGGGGTTTTATGTACTGTTGGCATAGACTTGCTTGCCAACAAAGCTTCAAGTTTATGGGTTTGGTAGAGTTACCCACCTTGGAAGGATTTCTCACAGTTATGTAATTATTGGAAGAAAAAGGTCGGTGTGGGGTCTGTGTGTGTGTGTGTATTTCCTGCTTCTTTGCTTTTCTTCTTCATGAAAAAAAAAAATCTTAATACAAAGGAATGTGTGAAAGGCACAAATGTAAAAGCTCCAGGCCCTTTGGATAGCTACAAAGGAGTAAAAGGCCAAAATATGTTCAGCACAATTGTCTCCGTTCAAGCGCTAACAAGATGGAACAAGCCTTCCGCGCTCCCTGGGGAACAATCTGTTGGATCTTTCCTTCTCCTGAACTTCATAACACACATCCCCATCAGCATGAATTAATTGGTAAGTATGTGTTTAATGAATGCCTTTCCTGCAAAAATAAAAGACCCATGAGGGTAAGGTGCTTACCCTGGTATTTACCCATGACATTCCAAGTCCAGTAGAGTAACCTCCATGCAGCAGGAGTTCGGTTCATGTCTGTTAATGGGTGAAGAAATCTGGATGCATAATTAGCCCCAGCATCTAGCATGCTTGGCATAGAGAAGGAGCCCAAAAGATGTCTGCAAGACACCAATGAAAGACTCGGGCTTACTTTAGGTTAAATTGTTCATTTGTCCTTGGAGTTGGAAGGGGAGGATATGGATTAGACTTGGTGAGTGTCATGTTCTGGAAACTCTGAAGTCTGCTGTATTCCCTTGAAGAGGATGGATAGGGAGACAGATAGGTGACCACAGACAGGCAACCAACTTGCTTGAATCTGGAGTGGAAACTCTGTTTCTCCTCTGGTAAATAGCAGCTGAATTTAGCCTTTGCTTGCTTTCATGGAGTCCACCCCCATAGGTGTGGTTCAGGGGTCAGCTAGAGACTTGGACAGAGTCTGGGCTCTTCCTCCTGCTCTGACCCTTCCTTTCTGTGCTGGTGCAGATTGGTGCTTGCCCTCAGTCTAGAAACACTCAAAACAAGAAGCTCACGGAGTGCAGTTCTTCCCTCACCAGTGCCAGCTGTCTTTTAGAACCCGTCTGTCCTCAGGCACTCACTCTCCAGTGCCTTTAGGTGGTTATTCTTTTATACTTTTCAAGGAAAATTTTTATCTACCAGAGAGTTTGACCAATTGATTTATCTGTCAATCAATTACATATCTACCTATTCATCTATTTTCTATCATTATCTATCACCTACCTACCTATTATCTATCTATTATCTATCTACCTGTATATCATCTATCTATCTATCTAGTTAGCATTCTTAGTTACAAACAACAAAACCAGGTGTAGCTGATTTAATCAGAATATGTATTAAATTAGTCTACGGCCACACCAGCCTGAATGTGCCCGATCTAGTCAGAATATGTATTAAATTAAATGTATTAAAATTGTGGTTCCTGGGTGGCATCTGTGGCTCAAAGGAGTAGGGCACCAGTCCCATATATCAAAGGGGGTGGGTTCAAACCTGGCCCTGGCCAAAAACTGCAAAAGAAAAAAAAAATTGTGGTCCTTAATCTTTGGGCTGCAGACCTATTCTGGTGCATGACCTGGACCACACAGCAGGAGGTGGGCAAGTGAGCCAGCAAAACTTCATCTGTATTTACAGCCGCTCCCCATCACTCACATCATGGCCTGAGCTCCACCTCCTGTCAGATCAGTGGCAGCATTAGAGTCTCACAGGAGCGTGAACCCTACTGTAAAGTGCACATGTCGGGGGGGTCTAGGTGGTGCTCTTCTTCAGAGAGTCCAACACCTGATGATCTGAGGTGGAGATGTAATGCACTTGAGTCATCCTGAAACCGTCCCCTCTTCCCACCTGGTCCATGGAAAAATTGTCTTCCATGAAACTGATCCCTGGTGCCCAAAAAGATACGGGGTGATTCACGGAATCTCTAGGAGGGTCATAGAGTCAAGCTTATAGCATAGACAACTTGAATAACATCCAAAGAGCATTATGATGGCTGCTGCAGTGAAAATCACCATTCCTTTCTTGGCACCACCAAGCACACACTTTGCACTTCTCACCCATGGCACTGGGAGACGACTCAGTCTCCTTGAGATTTGGACACCTTTACCTCTACCTTAACCAAATGATGAATTCTATCCAAGCCTACTTTTCTTGTGTTGGGAATATCTGACTGGTGGAGCTCGGGCTAAATATCTAACTGGAAGGGAGGTTGGAAGAATGAAACTAGCTTCTGTCTTAGGGAGGTGGGGCTCATGATGAGAAAGTCTTTTAACAGAGAAAAGTTTTTCAAATGATGCAAGGTGGCTAAAACCAGAGGAAAAACACTATATTAACTACTCATCTGTCTATATATCATCTTACTATTATCCATTCATATATTTTTCATCTTTTGAGAACAGAAACTGCCTATTCATCAACTCAGCTCCAGATCTTAGTCCAGATCCCCCTCGTAGGTAGTTAACATGTGACTGAAATTCAGGAACCGCTCAACTCACTAGTAGTTCCTTTCCTTTCAAATCCTGCTCTGTATATTTTTATTTTTACGTATAATAATTCTACATGTTTATGGGGTACAATGTGATATTTCAATGCTTGCATATATTACAGAGTAATTTGCATATCCTGCATCTCAAATATTTATCGTTTCTTTCTTTGTACCCATGAACCATCTTTTCTCCATTCCCCTTTGCCCCTCCCCGCCCCAGTCTTTGGTGACCACTTTCCTATTTACTACTTTTAGGAGATAGACTTTTTTAGAGCCCATGTATGAGGTCACGAGTTATTTGACTCTGTGTCTGGCTTATTTCACTCACCATGATGCCCCCCAGGTTTCTCCCTATTGCTGCAAACAACAGAATTTCACTCTATCATTCTTTTTATGGCTGAATAGTATTCCATTTTTGTATATATGCCACATATCCATCCACCCATTGTTAGATGCTTCAATTAATGCCATACCTGCAATATGCTGTCCTGTGTCTTGAACCCTCCAAACCACCACCTTTTCTGGGAACCTTCTCCAACTCTGGATTTTGTTACCACCTCATCAGAATTTATCCTCCCCTTTTCTTTGCTTCTAAGAATTAATTTACATCACCATTCTAGTATCAGTTATCTATCTCTTTTATTAGCTGTATGTAATTTTGTCTCTTATTAGAGTCTTATTTTGTCTTAATAATTATAAAAAGTCACATTTGCACAGCTCCAAATAGTTTGCACAAAATTTACACTTAATTCTCACAGTGACATTGTGAGGCAGGTTTAATTGTCATCTCTTTCATGGATCAAAACACAGAGAGGTAAAGTGAATCGTCAATGCCCTCAAGGGTGCATGATATCTCAAAGTAAACATTAGGCTGCAACATTCAGCTTCGAGTCCTGAGCTTTTTCCTGTGACAGTGTGGAAAGGCTAGACTTTGCTGTTGTATCAGGTTAATCTAGAAATCTCTAAGGCTTAAGAGAAAAAAACTGTTTCCTTGCTGACCTGAGTAACCAACTTGCCCCTGTTTATATTCTGATTTCAGGACTAAAGTATAGAGGTACTCCCGTAGTTCTCAGCAAACCAGAGTGGTTGGTGACCCTTCTTATTCAATGACGATCCAAATCAAGCATCCCTTCTTGGATATGATCTCAGAGGCCCTCTGGTCCAGAAGGCGTTAGTTAGAACAATTCACTGCAAATATCACCACTATTACAATGTTTTAATATTATTTTTATGCTTTTTCTATGCATGTACCAATTATTTTTTCCACAAAGTATCACAATATACTTACTATTTTATAACCTATTTTTCCACCAGCTATAAGATTTTAAGAATAACTTTCCATCATTGTATATATGTGCACACACACACAATGTTTTACTGATGACATAGGATTCTATTTTATAGACATACCTCCATTTGTTAAGAGAATCTTATTTTAAGGGGCGACTTTGGTATAATGGTTAAATGGATAAGCTTTGGAGCTAGGAATTTGGATTCTAATGCCAGCTTCAGTACCATTCTTAAAAATGAGAAAAAGAATCCCTGCATTGAACCCAAACTTAATTCTTAAGTATTTCCCTTAACAAGTCAGCATATCAGTATATCAGTCGAACCCTCCTCCCACAGGGTGAGGATTCTGTAGGGTGAGGCCAGGTCCTTTCATAGAACCCCTACCCCCTTCTAAACCACTGTGGGTACCTGGGATGCAGGTTCCTGCTCTTGCAGCTCTTCCTGACTCTGCTTCTAGGGCCTTGCCCAGATTTTCTCTGGGCCTCCTGAGGATGAGCTATGCTTCTGAAGTTGGCACCTCCAGATGGGGGAGGTGGTTGGACGTGGCTACTGTTTAGATGGAAGTGTCTTAGCGGAGCTTGAATGTGCTTGCTGGTGTGTCCACACACATCTGTGCATGGTCCTTGATGGTGTGGGATAGAACTGGGAGTGGGAAGAGAACGGGGTCGGCTGTGGGCTGGTTGGCCCCACACGACCCCATTCAAACCTGGCCTGCCAGGTCATTACAAAAGCATGTTTCTCCAGACAAGAGAATAGAAAAAGTGACACTCAACAGTTGATTAGTGTGAATTATAACCTTTCAAATGGTAAACAGACTTTCATTTGTGTTCTTGTCCTGAGCGTGAGCCTACACGGCTCCATGAGCAAGCCGGGTAACTTTGGGCAAATGGCTTAACTTCCATGCTTTGATTTTGTTAGCTTTCAAGTAGACAAAAATAACAGTACCAACCTCCCAGGGTTGTTGTGGAAACAAAACTAGGTAATCTAGATAAAGTGCCTAAAATAGTGCCTGGTATTTGGGAAACACTATGTATTTGACACTATATATTTGATTGTTATTGATGTTATTAGCACCATTATGATTACAGTTTATTTTGTTAAATATTAGATTATTCCACATCCTTGTAGTCTTAAACAATAATTTCATGAGCATTTTTTAAATTGAGTATCTGTAGACATCCATAATTATTTCTTTAGGAAAAAAAAATAACATTCACTAGACAGGAAATTTCAGGGTCAAAGAGGGTACACATTTGGAAGTCTTTTGATATGTTAATGAACGGCTTCTAGAATTAAATTAGTTGCCCATATTATTCATTAGTTATAATTCCCTGACCATGGAGGGGTCGAACACTAAATCATCTAGGTTGTTAGTGACATTTCAAACTTAAACTCTTAGTGGGAGAATGAAAGAAAAGCTGGATTAACCTGAACAAAAACTAATTAATAGCTGTCTGCTAGTCCAGGAAATCAAAAAGCATATAATGAAGTTGAATGCAAAGCCCATAAGTTCTTTAGTTGACTGTTGACGCTGCTCAGTATAGAGGACATTGTTCACATCTTTTCTTTTCCTTGGAAAAAACTGTGCCGGGCAGTTTTCATCCCACCCTCCCAGCCCCCCCCCCTCCAGCTTTCCTCACTTACCTTCCTGCGCAGGGCCTGGAGGAATTCAGCATTCACTTCGCTCATCTTTCCCTTGAGAAATCAGTCTGCTTCTGTGACTTACTGTCAGCCCCTGGCAGCTGGAGACTCAGAGAGGTGGCCGCAGCAGGTGGAGTTTTTGAGGGCAGGTGTTATTTCCTTTTGGAAATGAGCTCTGGAAAGGTGACAGAAACCAATGGGGTTGGGTTTAGGGTTTAGTTACTCCAGAAACCTCAGGAGAACTATATATCTCATGGATTTTCGTCTTACTTTTGGGATGTCTGATTTCCACCTGTACCAAGTATGGGAAATTAGGAACAACAGGAATACTGTGCTGTGCGCTGGCTCAGGGTCCTTCTGTGCCCTTCTTCACCTCTTTCTTTGTCCAAGAAACTGACCTGCATGGGCCGCCTCAATGGGCTCCCTTGCCTGCTGGCTTCTGGGTGAGTTTGCCCAGCAGGAGACACTGGCTGGAGAGTGGAAAGAGTCAGGGAGGGAGGTTAGGATGCACCCTCCTTGCAGGTGGCAGGTTTGTTTTTCTCTGAGGAGTGTTGCCTATTTTCTTGGGCCTCTCTTATTACCTCCACTCTTACTAGGTCCTGATAACCTTACAGGCTTAAGGGTGGTAGGTCATGGACTCCTGATTTTGCAGAGAGTTCCACGCAATTGCTGGTTCCCAACTCTTCACTTTCTCCACAAACTTATGAATAAACCTTCTCTTTTGGAGTGTGCTCGTTACTTCCAGAGCTCTGTTACAGTTCTATGAATTTGGCCAAATTCCAGAAGAGGGCCAGCCTGCTGCTTTTTACAGCATAATCAAGGGTCAGTAGAATGTGGTGGTTAGGAATTTGGACTTTGGAATCGAAGAGGTTGAAACCTGATTCTATTACTTCCAAGCTGTGTAATCTCACGTATGTGTGTGACTTTGTCATTCTGACCCTCACTTTCCTCATCTCTAAAATGGGGTTAGTAATAGTACCCACCTGCTTGGGTTGCTCTGATGAATAATGAGATTGCACCTCTTAAGTACCTGGCATATAGGAACCAGGGAAAGGGCTACTGTTATTATTACCTATTTCATTTACCTATTGTTGCCTCACTAACCACCCTAAAATTCAAAGGCATGGGACCCTGCTTCTGGGCCTGGCATTGGGGCAGGATTTAGTGTAGATGAATTGGCTCCACTTTGCACATTGTCTAGTGTCTCCATTGAGGTGACTAAGTGGTCTGGGAGCTAGAACAGCTGGGTGACAAAGGAGCATGTCCCAAGGATTTCCTGCCGGGTCTCTTCAGCATGGCATCGTCAGAGAGGCCAGACTTTTACACAGTGGTGTCCCCCCCCCCCCACAAAGCAAGCATTCCAGGAAGTCTAGGAAGAAGCCCCAGGCTTCTTTTGATCAGAAGTCCAGAACTTTTTTTTCATTAATGTCTATCAGTCAAACAAGTCAGTAGGACCAGCACAGGGTCCAGCTGTCTAAGTATTAGACCTCACTTCTCCCAATAGAGAGAAAAGAATCTGTATCCCTCTTCATTATTATTCACTGAAGGGAGCAATGTGGGTTAAGGGCTACAAATTAAAAGGAAAATTAGGGGGTTGGAAACGTACTTTTGAACCCAATTTAAATTACTGTTAGCAAAAACAACAACAACAACAAAGCAATGGTAAATTTACCATGTTGTATAACTGGGAACTCCTCCAAAGTACCATTTGATCCCAGACTCATGGAATCACCCTCTTTCTCTCCAATTCTTATGCAGATTCCCTGTACAGAACAAACGTGACGTCCAGTTCACATTGTCCAGCTGAAAGCCACCCTCTTTCCTAGAAAAAAGTCTTGGGAGTGTTTGAATACTTCGGTTTGGTTACGTGTCCACTACTCTGGTGGAGGGGAGAAGGAATTACTGACCTTAACCAGAACATATGAAATGGGCTACCAGCAGAGAAGCGGGCCTCTGAGACTGCCCGAGGAAGGGAACTGGGGAAGCTGTGCTATAAAGACAAAGCCAGTGCGGTCACAGTCTCTTACGGGCACCTCACGTGTGACTCAACTACAATGCTATTCTGATGCTAACCACCACTTGGCCTGAGCACAAACTCCATGAGTTATGGGCACAGTCCGCAATAAGACTGTTCTCACTTCTGAAGCCGTGAGCTTGGGGTTACCGAGGCTGCTCACACTTCTGATCAGCTGGCTAAAAATTCAGGAGATCCTAATGACTTCCTTGGGTTTGATAATTTGCTAGAATGACTCACCGAATACAGGAAAGTGCTATGGTTATAATTGCAATTTCATTCCAAAGAATGTATGTCAGGACCAGCCCAAAGAAGAGACACATAAGAATAAGGTCTGGGAGAGTCTTCAACAGAGCTCTTGTGCCTCTCCCCATGGGACCAAGGGCATGTCACTCTCTTGACACATCAGTGCGTTTACCTATCAGGAAGTCCCACTGGTTGTTTTGGTGTCCAGAGTTTTTTTTTAATAGGGGTTACAATAAGTAAGGATAACTACTTGAATCACTGGCCACATGGTTGGATTTGATCTTCTTCAGCAACCCCTGTGCCCAGCCTGCAGTGAGTTAGGTTGGCTCAAAGCTCCAACTCACTCACTTGCTGTATGGCTTTCTGGTTGACTAGCTCCTGGTCTTAGCATAAACTCAGGTATGGTTTGAGGGGCTCTTGAGTAACAAAGACAATCCTACTACTCAGGAAATTCCAAAGACTTAGTTCACCCAGGAATCGGGGACAAAGGACAGCCCAATTCTTTACAATGCCACACAGTCATTCCTGTAAGAAAGCACTGTTGCACCCACTTAAAAATAAAGACATTGTGGATAGCCAGAGATATCCAAGATTAGAACCTTGTTTTTCAGAGCCCATGTTTTAATTTTAATATTTTTCTTCCTATACCCCAATGCCTGCCTCGAATGAGAAATCTACTTTGTTTCAATTAACTGCCTCAGTCATCTGCATCTCTAATGGGCAATCTCTAATTATTCTACACTAAGTGAATGACAGACTTTGGTGAAGGTATTTCACTCTTTTTTTTTTTTTTCTTGCAAATGATTCTAGGAATCAAAAGATCAGAGTTGTAGCCACAGCGGTGCCCCTTAAGTAGAGTTAGAAGGGTGTCTTTGCCTCTCTGGACTCAGTTTCTTTATCTGAAAAACAAGTCTGCTCTACTTCAGAGGCTCTTTTGAGCTCTATAAAGGTTTCCAAGCTCACCAATGCTACCCTTTCAGTGTGGAAGTATCATTTAACCATTGGGATGACCAGAGAAAATTAAGATTACTTGTCAATGGGAAAAGCAATATACATCCCGAAATTTCTTCTTTTATTTATCCATTCACAAATATATTTCTTTAATTTTGGATTTAAAAAGTTTTTTTAAAAAGTTGGATTCATATGAGGGTACACACAATTAGGTTACACTGTTTTCATTTCTAAGGTGAAGTCTGAGTTGTAGCTAAGTCCTTCACCCAGAGTTGTAGTTGAGTCCTGCACCCAGAAAGTGTGCCACATACCCCTACATTGTGCAAGTTAGGTGGGAACTTACTGAGCTCTCTCCTCCCTTCTCCCCTTCCTTCTCCCCTCTTCTTGAATATAGTTGTGTTTTTCTCTCATGTGGACCTATGGTTGTTAATCTACTAGTTTCAACTCACTACTGAATACATGGGATATTTGCTTTTCCATTCTTGAAATACTTTACTAAGAATAATGTTCTCCAAAACCACCCAGGTAAGTACAAAAGATGCAAAGTCTCCATCATTTTTTATGGCTCAAAATTATTCCATGGTATTCACATACCACGGTTTATTAATCCACTGAAGGGCGATCCATTGGGTTGATGGGCACTGGGTTATTTCTACATCTTTGTGATTGTGAACTGAACTGCTATAAACATTTGAGTGCAAATGTCCTTATAATAAAATGATTTTTTTCCCCTTCTGAATAGTTACCTAGTAATGGGATTGCAGGGTCAAATGGGAGGTTTAATTTTAGCTCTTTGAGATTCTTCATACTTCTTTCCAAAAAGGCGATCTTAGTTTGCAATCCCACCAACAGTGCCTAAGTGTTCCCCTCTCTCCACAACTAATTTTTGAAGACCTGTATGTGCCATTGTAGATGGATTTAGACACAACAAAAGAAAAGCAGACTTGGAGCCCACTCTTATAGTTTTAAAGAATGTTAAAGTCTGACTTTAAAACAGTAATTCAATCATAATAGATGAAGTAGAGCATAAGGCACATGAAATAGAGGAACCCAACTTAATCCAGAGTCAAGGAGGGCTTCCTAGAGGTAGTGGGAGTGAAGCTGAGACCTAACGGGTTTGAAAACGTTATCGGGGTGAAAAGGAAGGGTGGCGTTTCAGGCAGAGAAAAAAAAAAATACCCATGAAAACCAAAGCTTGATACATTAAGGCTATCGTTACAGTAGAGGGCATAAATGCCTAGCCTAATGCAACCCCTAAATCTTCTAACAGAATGAAAGAATGGATGAATATTTATGTCTTCTATTAAAATGTAAGTGTCTTGACTCGGCGCCTGTGGCTCAATCGGCTAAGGCGCCAGCCACGTACACCTAAGGTGGCGGGTTCGAATCCCCAGCCTGGCCCCGCCAAACAACGATGGCTGCAACCAAAAAATGGCCAGGCGTTGTGGCGGGCGCCTGTGGTCCCAGCTACTTGGGAGGCGGAGGCAGGAGACTCGCTTGAGCCCAGGAGTTGGAGGTTGCTATGAGCTATGATGCCATGGCACTCTACCCAGGAGGATAGCTTGAGGGTCCGTCTCAAAAAAAAAAAAAAAGAAAATCTAGACCTTAACAGATGGATAGGATTTATATGAAAAAGACGTATTTCAAGACGAGCCAAAATTAAAATAACTGCTTGGTGATTCCACTTAAACTCCACTCTAGGTACCTACAGTAGTCAAATTCATAGAGATAGAATGTAGAATGATGGTTGCCAAGGGTGGGAAGAGAGTGAAATGGGGAGTTAAGTGTTTAGTGGGCAGAGAGTTTCAGTTTTAGAAGATAAAAAAGTTCTGAAGATAGATGGTGGTTACAGTTGCAGAACAACGTAAATATACTTAATGCCAAAGGACTATACACCAAAAAATGGTTAATATGGAACATTTTAAGTTAAGTACATTTTACAATAGAAGAAAATAGGTTGACCAGAAGGACAAGTTAACCTTACAGATAAGGTCAGAGGGATGGGTTTTGCTCTTCAAGGCAATATAAAAATAAGTTTCACTCTTTGTCCAATGTCAGACTTCAAACACTGCTACCTTTGCCTCCTCAGTGCTGTATCTTTTTCTCCAGATCAAATACCAATGCATTTTTCAACACTATGTGATCCTCCAATAGTTCAGGACTTTCTTTCTTTTTCCTTTTTTTTTTTTTTTTGTAACAGGGAAAGCAGGGGAAGAAAAGTCTCTACAGCTCCCCTACAGGAACCCCGAGTGCAGGGGCCATTTCTTATACTTACACTCCTTCGTGCTCAGCAAAGAGCATGGTATAAATTAGGTTCAATAAATACCTGCGAATTGAATGAAAATACTGCCACTAGGGCTATTAATAATACAACCCACACAATCTCCATCACTGCCAAATCCAGGCAACGCTGACTGTGACACTTTTCCTTAAGCTTCTATAGATTAGTTATCGAGGTCTGTAAACCTCAGGTCGCTTTCTCCAAGATTCTTGCACAAAGGACAGGTGACAGAGAAGCGACACATATTCATGGTAATCATTTTTCTTTATCATCTTCTAAGACGCCAATAAGAGCCAAATGACAGGCCTTGCTGCTCAAGGAAGGAGAAGAGGAAAGAAAGACCAGATTTCGTGGTGAGGGGAGCTCGAATCTGCCCATCTTTTAGGAGAGATTCAGGCGCCAAGGGGAAGGGATGAGGGGCCACGGGGGGCCGGCCCAAAGCTCAAGAATGTCCTTCTCCACGTCGGGAATGTGGAGGCGGGACTGGTCCCTGAGCGATCCCACCGGGCCGAGGGCGGCGCGAGAGGAGGCCCTCGGATGCTCTGGCCCGGTTCTGACAGGCCAACATTAGGGACAGTTTCCCTCCCCGCCCAAGCCGGCGCAGCCCAAAAGGAGGCGCGGCCCGTCCTCAGCGCACCTTTTGCCTCTCCTTCCTCTGGCTCTCGGACTCCTCCAAGGGTGCTTCCAGCTCCATAATGTCCCCCCAGAGGAGTTTCCCAGGCATTACTGGCCGCCGCCGCCGCCGCCTCCCTCCAGGCAGTGGCCACAACCACCTACGGGCAGCGACGGCGTGAAAGGAAGCGGGGGCAGGGCGGCCGCCCGGCCAGGGCCGTGCGTCACTTCCGGGACACGCACCGCACGGCGGGGAAAAATAATCCCGGAAATTCTCGTTTTAAACGCTTCCCTAGCGCCGCAACCTCCCAACCAATGAGTATGAGAGATCTCGACGGACCCACCCTTGTTCTGAAGTGATTGGCCGCTAAAGTAAAACTCTGGCCAATCTCCGTAAAGGACGTGCGCACTGATTAGTATAAATGGTTCGGTTTCTTTTCCCCTCCCCCACTCCGAACAGTCTCCTTGGTCAGATGGAGGTTCCTTGGGGCGTCGCAGTATGGACTGTCGGGGTTGGGAAGCCTCTCAACCGCGGCGGAGAGGGGCTGGTGCACACAGCAGGCCGGCGTCGCGGCGAGCGCGAAGCGCCACGAGCCGCTCTACCATTCGCCGCCGGAAGCTGCAGTCCTCCGCCCCACCCTTTGCGGGGGAGGTGTTAACGTTCAACGGCTTCCTGCTAGGCCTAAGGCCTGGCGCTGATGGGAAAGGACTTCGTGTGGTCTGAAGCGAGCAGATGGGCTTGATGTCAAGGCCGGGACCCGACGGACATCTGTCCTTGAAGTCTTAGGTTTTAGTCGCGAAGCTGGCCCATGGTTCATTTTAGTCTCCCGTTTAACATAAGAGGAAACTAAATCTGAGAAAGGAATTTACTTATCTGAAATCATAGATGGCACAGCCAGAACTAGTCAATCTTTATCTTCTGTATCCATGACTAATGCTTTCTCTGTCTAGTCAACCGGAAAACTGAGTTTCAAAAACGTTTTGGGGAAGGTGCTCCCGTGAAACGCGTAGGAAAAACCCGAAGAAACATGACAGCCTCTGCTAGAAACACGCCTTAATGTCTTGGACATTATGTATTGACAGGGAATTAAAAGGGACTTAGTTTGACTGGGATTAACTGCCCCTAAATCTCAATCTTACTATACAAAATACAACCTTTGACAGTACAAAAGATGGCTACCTCAGCATATGTACGCCTTTTCTTACATCATAGTGCTAGCTAGTTGGCTCTTCAGGACCATTTTCTGCCTACATGATCTTTTCCATCCAGCTACTCTGCTCTTGAGAACAAGGAGCCAAATTGAGACGTGCTTTCAGGGGTCCTGTCACAAACCACTTGACAATGTCTCTAGCACACCAGCCTTATGACCTGAGCATCAAACTAGCACCTTAGCAAAATTACAAATTGCTGTATGTCATGGAGTTTGGGAATTGGTCCTGAATAGTTAAAACCATAAATGTCAAATCTTTGATTTCTTCAGGTCTCATGCATAAGTAGGGATTGGCCTGAAGTCAAGGGCTGTATGTTTATTTTTTTTTTGAGACAGAGCCTCAAGCCGTCACCCTGGGTAGAGTGCTGTGGCATAGCTCACAGCAACCTCCAACTCCTGGGCTCAAGCGAGTCTCCTGCCTATGCCTCTCAAAGTTGCTGGGACTACAGGCACCCGCCACAACGCCTGGCTTTTTTTTTTTTTTTGGTTGCAGCCATCATTGTTGTTTGGCGGGTCCAGGCTGGATTCAAACCCGCCACCTTAAGTGTATGTGGCTGGCGCCTTAGCCACTTGAGCCTTAGGCGCTGAGTCAAGGGCTGTATGTTTAAATGTAACCTTATGGATTCAATACTTAGGGACACAAGGAGTGTTCAACTAATGATGAAAAAATGCACCTCTCCCTAAATGACAAGGATAGCTATACATCTCTAGATCTGTTCTTTCCTGAATCCTTTTGTCCCAATACCTCACCACCCACTCTCAGTTTCTACCATAGTAAAGTCTTTATAGTCCTACAACAGGATATGATGAAAACAGAGGTGGCTAAGTATGCTACACTTATAATTGGGATAAAAGGAACAGATAAAAGTATCTTGTGGTTGAAGGTTAAACATGGATGAAGTAAAGCTTTAGCTCCTCAGAACTCCATTTTTAGCCTGCTCTTGTATGTCAGAAGTCCTAAAGGCAGGTCTGAAAAAGGAAAGGACCATGATGCCCAACCTTTTTTCTTTTCTGCTGCATGCTAGAAGGATAACAGTTGTTTGGGGCCACACATTAAATATACAAATACTAAAAGCTGACTAGCAAAAGGTCTGTATGTACTTTTCACAATATTTGACTCCACAAATAAGCAAAGCAGACCTCAAATAATCTGCATGCAGCCCACAGGCTGCAGGTTGGACACCCCTGGACTAGATTGTTCCATTCTGCTAATCAAGTGACTAACAAGTACACTACTGTTTTTCAGAATGGCCTTCTTTGGTTTGCAACACTATAAAGTCTGCTTTTCTAAGCCCTAAGCTTTCTGAAAAAAAAATCTCTGGCTGCTGTGTCAAATAGAAATGGCAAGTGTAAACTGATGCAAGGAGTGACTTAGCTGTAAAGAAAATTGGGTTCCACACTATAGGTGTTCTCAAAGGATATCATCTTGCCTCATTCAACTAGAAAACTTGGGAATGGGATGCAGGAATAGGGAATTTTTTCTTCTTATTCCCTCTATAAATTTCAAGAGGTGATTTGTATCTGATGATGAGATTTGGAGGCATGGGAGAAAGCATACTGTACATGAATAATTAAAATGCACAGTAATTAAAAATATAATCTTTATTTCTTTTTCTTTTTTTTAGAGACAGAGTCTCGCTTTATTGCCCTCGGTAGAGCGCTGTGGCATCACAGCTCACAGCAACCTCCAACTCCTGGGCTTAGGCGATTCTCTTGTCTCATCCTCCCAAGTAGCTGGGACTACAGGCACTGGCGACAATGCCTGGCTATTATTTTGTTGCCATTTAGCTGGGCCTGGGTTTAAATCCGCCACCCTCGATATATGGTGCCGGCGCCCTACCCACTGAGCCACAGGCACTGCCGTCAAAATATAATCTTAATAGAACATCTTTATTTTCCACCTGTCCTACCAGAGTCACTGATATACTTCCTTTTTCAAAACTTAAGCACTGGGGCAGTGCCTGTGGCTCAAGGAGTAGGGCACCAGCCCCATATACTGAAGGTGGCGGATTCAAACATGGGCCCAGCCCAAAAAAAACTGCTACAAAATTAAAAAAAAAAAAAAAAAAATTAACCCATAAAGATTTATACCAAGGTTCTAAAAATTTGTCATATGTCTTTACCCACTGTTTATTTATGAAATTGGCCATTTAAGAAAAAAAAACAACTTTACCCATTACTCTTTATTCCAAGGTTCTATAAAGATGTCCTATGTCTTTAGCCTCAGTTTATTTAAGCTCTGTGACCTTTAAGATATAAAAACAAGATGCCTATTTCTAAACATCTCTCTCTCTGATCATTTCAAAACTAGAAGACTAGATTTTTTTACTCTGCAATGAGAAAATAGAAAGTTAAAAAGAGTCATCAAATGCAGTGGGTTTCTGTTTGTTTTTGGGAAGACAGAGTTTTACTTTGTTGCCCTGGGTAGAGTGTTGTGGCAACATAGCTCACAGAAATCTCAAGTTCTTGGGCTCAAGCTATTCTCTTGCCTCAGAGAGACTGAGCTGGGACTAGGAGGCTCCTCCCACAACACCTGGCTATTTTTAGAGACAGGGTCTTGCTCTGGCTCAGGGTGGTCTTAAACCTACAGGCTCCCAGAGTGCTAGGATTACAGACGTGAGCCACCAAGCCCAGCCTAGAATCATCATTTTTAAATTCTATGACATGGAAATAATTTTAGGGACCATCATAAATCAACTAAAACACCTTGAGAGCACAGAATGAATGTTGATAGTACTATGGAAAAAGGAGAAAGTAAAGACAGGATGGGAAAGAAGAGGGTATTTTTCCCATTGCCATATGACCTTAGCCAACTCAAATCTAAAATCTGTAGTAATGTGAGGACAATAATGATAGTGTGGGGAAATGGATCAGGGGATATAATAGTGCTACAAAAATAAGGTAGAGATGCTTAGCTTGAGCATTTGACAGCATTAAAAGCAGACATCTTTGAGCATACGTATTGCACATATATTTATGTATGTATCTAGCTCTTAATTCAAATTACAACTTTTTTTTTTGTAGAGACAAGAGTCTCACTTTGTCACCCATGGTAGAGTGCTGTGGCATCACACAGCTCAGAGCAACCTCCAACTCCTGGGCTTAAGCAATTCTCTTGCCTCAGCCTCCCAAGTAGCTGGGAGTACAGGTGCCCGCCACAATGCCCCGCTATACAACAACTTTTTAAACATTAACTCTTGGAGGGAGATCTTACTGTTTCTTTTAGTCAATTACTTTGTGGAAGTTTTAATACCATAATAGAAGAGAGGGTTTCAGCGTTACATCAAACATCCCAGAAGAGGGCACTATTACTCAAGAAATGTTTGGAAGCTGCTTCTATGAAAGAGGGGAAATGCAGCTAAGATTTCAAAAAGGAGAAAGATGCGAGATGACAGCAAAAGTAGTCATGAGTTGTCTTTCATAACCCCCATTCCAGTTTCATGATTCTGATATCTCTTTCCCCACCCCTGTGAAACAATAGCCTATCGCCCCCATTCCCCAAAGCCTTCTCCGGTAGCTTATACACAGAAGTTCTCAAAATGAAGTGGTTCCCAATCTTTTCTTTTTCTTTCTTTTTTTTTTGAGACGGAGCCTCAAGCTATCCCCCTGGGTAGAGTGCCATGGCATCACAGTTCATAGCAACCTCCAACTCCTGGGCTCAAGTGAGTCTCCTGCCTCCGCCTCCCAAGTAGCTGGGACCACAGGCGCCCGCCAC